>JAGFPH010003976.1:20507-32166 GCA_018207615.1 Philaenus spumarius | reverse complement strand
GAGGAGATGGAAAAACTAATATTAGAATGTAACAAGAAGGGCATTCCGGTGGTGGTGGGGTGCGACTCTAATTCACATCATGTGATATGGGGAAGTACCAACACCAACGCTAGAGGGGAGGCCCTCCTCAATTACTTAAGTGGGACCAATCTTATGGTTCTAAATACCGGGAATGACCACACCTTCCAAAATAGACTAAGGAAGGAGGTCATTGACATAACGCTTTGCTCCTCCACACTTTTTGGAAGAGTGAATGGGTGGCAAGTTTCTACGGAACCAACACTCTCTGATCACAGGCGCATTCAGTTTAAACTGTGCGGGGCTGAGACAGAGAGCAGGCTTATAAGGAACCCAAGACAGACGGATTGGGATTCCTTTAAAGAAAGCCTGGAGACAAAGTTAAATGATGGTCCTATCCAGACCATTCGCAATCATGTAGATCTTGAGCTAACTGTAGGCCATCTACAGGAAGCTTTAACAAACTCTTATGAGAGGAATTGCTGTATGCTCAAAGCTCAACCCCAGGTTCGGGGACTGCGGTGGAACCAGACCCTGGAATCCCATCGTAGGCAGACTCGCCAAAGCTTTAACAAAGCCAAGCGGTCTGATAACCCTGGAGACTGGGAGGAGTTTAGGCAAAGGCAACGTAACTATAGACGAGAAGTTCGGAGGGCATCTAGATCCTCTTGGAGGACCTTTTGCAATGGCATTGAGACCATCTCCGAACTCTCAAGACTTCAAAAAGTACTCGTCAGAGACCCGGTAGGAAGACTCGGTCCCCTCAAGCTTCCATCAGGGGAAATGACGGAAACGGAAGAAGATACCCTGAGGTATCTATCAATAACACACTTCCCAGGATCCGCTGAAACTGTGACATTGCGGGAAGAAAACATCCCGGATGTGATAGGGAAGGCTGACTGGGAAATGGCAAAGAAAATAATAACTGGCAACAGGGTCAAATGGGCAATTAAGTCCTTTGACCCCTTTAAAAGTGCAGGACCAGATGGAATATTCCCAGCTCTTCTCCAGAGGGGCGGAGATAAGCTGGTGCCATGGCTAATAAAAGTATTCAGGGCATCTTTTGCTCTAGGACACATACCTAGGTCATGGAGATTAGCGAAAGTAGTTTACATCCCTAAACCAGGGAAAGGAACTTATAGCAATCCAAAAGACTTTTGACCTATTAGTTTAACATCATTCCTACTTAAAACGTTGGAAAGACTGATAGATAGATACATACGGGATGGAGCAGTGCATACATGCATACATTGCAGGCAAATCTGTCGAAACAGCACTCCACCAACTGGTAGCCAGGGTGGAAAAGGTGCTGGAGCAGAAAGAACTTGCGATGGGAGTTTTTGTGGACATCGAAGGGGCGTTTAACAATACCTCCTTCAAATCCATGACAGACGCATTAATCAAGCGGGGGGTAGAACACACTATCACCCGCTGGATAAAAGTTTATCTCGAAAACAGAATGGCGATCTCACAATTAAACAGTAGTGAAATTAGAATTGAGGTTGCGCGTGGATGCCCCCAAGGGGGAGTTCTTTCACCTCTCTTATGGTCTATGGTAGTGGATGATCTGCTTGTGGGACTAAATGAGAGAGGAGTTTATACCCAAGGTTATGCGGACGACATATGCATTCTGGGAATAGGCAAATTCCCAGGGACTGTATCTGACATCGTCCAAAGCTCACTCAAATGGCTGGAACGCTGGTGTGAGAGAATGGGTCTGGCTGTAAACCCAGGGAAAACAGATCTCATTCTCTTTACTAGGAAACGTCGGACGGATGGTCTGTACATGCCCAGTCTACTGGGACAAAGACTTACATGCTCCGAAACAACTAAATACTTAGGCGTCACCCTAGACACAAAGCTGATCTGGAGTGAACACATAAGAAGAAAGGCAGCAAAAGCGTGTAACGCTTTCTGGGCATGCAGAAGAGCGATTGGAAGTTCATGGGGGCTTCGGCCCCAGATGATGAACTGGCTCTATGTTACTATAATAAGACCGTCTCTAACTTTTGCCTCTTTAGTCTGGTGGCCTGCTACCAGGAAGGAATGGGCAAAGAGAGAACTTAATAAAGTACAGCGGATGGCCTGCCTTGGAATCACGGGGGCCATGAGAACGACCCCCACAGCGGCCATGGAAATCCTGTTGGACCTCCCACCTCTGGACCTCATGGTACAGGGGGAGGCTAGCAAGGCCGCAATGAGATTGAACACAGGAGGGGGTTGGTCAACATCTCTTGCAAGAAATGGACACGGTGAGTGTCTGAACAAGATGCTGGAGTGGGATCCGATGCTGCAAGCCGGTACGGATTACATGACTCCTAAGTATAATTTCAATAGCAGATTGGAGGCTATTTTTCCGGCTCGGGAAGAGTGGCTACGGAAACAAGTAGATCTTGGAAATGGACAAATCTGGTTCACGGACGGGTCTAAAACAGACAAAGGTACGGGAGCCGGAATGTACATGCACAAAAGACCGTACACCCAGGGAAGATACTCTGTGTCGCTGGGACTATACTCTACGGTCTTTCAAACGGAGGTATACGCAATACTAGCATGCGTAAAACGAATACTGGAATCAGGAAGCATGAGCACAGATGTTGCGATATGTTCTGATAGTCAGGCGGCTATAAAGGCTATTATAGCTACAAAAACAACATCAAAACTGGTCTGGGAATGCCAATTACTGCTGGATAAGTTGTCAAGCAGTAGGCAGGTAAGACTTGTTTGGGTCCCTGGACATGAAGGAGTGGAAGGGAATGAAATAGCAGATAAACTGGCTAAGAGAGGAGCAGGAACTCCTCCGACGGGCCCAGAACCAATGATAGGAATATCAAGAGGCTATGGGAAAGAAAGTGTAAGAAAAAATGTTCAATCAGGACACTTGCGTAGATGGAGAGAGACGGTAAGAGGCCAGAGACAGGCACACGACTTCATTGAAGGCCTGGATGGACGCCTAAGCAGAACACTGCTGGGTCTTGGCAGGCCAGAAGTGAGGTTGTTGGTCGGTCTACTGACGGGACACAACTCTCCGAGGAGGCACCTCCACCTAATGGGGCTGGAGAACAACCCATTATGTCGAAGGTGTGGAGAGAAGGAGGAAACCTCATTCCACGTTCTATGCGAATGTGATGCCCTCGCATCAATGAGGCAGAAATATCTGGGACAAGGATACCCTGACACCAGTTATATACGAGAGGAAGGACCCCACGGACTTCTTCGGTTTGCAAAAAGGGCGGGTTTGATGTGAGCTACTGCCTGGACATGGGGCACAGAGGACCTCATGGTTTAGGTGCAGTGGGTCCCGGTGGTGGATCACATAAACCCTCTATATAATAATAATAATAATGTTATGTAGGCCTAAAGTTGAATTTTTTCCTTTCGTTAATGAACATTTTTTGTTTCTTGAGCTAATAACTTTTACAATTTCAAAAGAAACTAATTTTTAGTGGCATATTTGAATTCTTTGAAGTTTCTTCTACAAAAAAGGTATTGAACACTTTTGGATTTGGGTTCATTTACTATTTTTGGCGAATTTTAAAAATATGCTTTCAAAACGCTAAAAACGGGCTGGCCAATTTTAGCTTTAACATGGCCGGTTCTAGGGTTAAAAACCATGCGTTTTATTAACGGAACCATTTTTGATGAAACATTATGTGACTAATATAAGTACAGTACTGTAGATTTGCCACTATGTGCGGATTTCACTTTGCGCGGTTACTTTAACGCATTTGTCTACCGCAAACCGAATTTCCGAACAATTTTTGTTTGTTTTTTACAACCTCGGTTAACCCGGAATTCGGTTAGCCGGAGCTCGGATAACCGCGGCCCTACTGTACATTGAAATATAACATAAATGCTTGAAATTCAAGATTCTCTGTTCTTTTAACCCTAGAACAGGCATCGTTAAAGCTAAAATTAAAAAGCCCGTTTATAGTGTTTGGCAAGCATATTTTTAAAAATTCGCCAAAAATAGTAAATGAACCCCAATCCAAAAGTGTTCAGTAGCTCGTTTGTAGAAGAAACTTCAAAGAATTAAAATATGCCACTAAAAATTTGTTTCTTTTGAAATTGTAAAAGTTATTAGTTCAAGAAACTAAAAATGTTCAGTAACGAAAAGTTCAACTTTAGGCCTAAATAACGAGTAGTAAACATTTTTTGTAATTTTTACGTAAGCGTAAAAACGTTTCATAATTTAGTTCTAAATAGAACTGTATAAAAACATTTATCAATTTCAAATTTCTTATTTTGAAAAAAACCAGTTTTATGTTCCAAATACACGACTGCTAACAAATCTAGGCTTAGATTGAAACGCAATTTACTAATATATGCTTTGCCCAGAAATGAAATATTATTATAACAAAGTATAGAGGATAAATCACAGAAACGAACGGTATACTTGTCTTTCCTTAGTTCACAAAAGTGTTTGAGTTATCTTTATTTGAATAACAAAATTACATCAATCTAATGGAACTTCGCCTACGAGATAAGACCGGTAATTTGAATTGCGTGGGAACGAAACCCTCTAGGCGGTCTCACTAGATACGTACATTCTACTGCTGTCTAGACAAACAAAAAACTGGTTTATTCTAGTTCAATTCCCACCGTTAGAAAGGTCAGTCATTTCTCTACAAAATGGTATAAAGCAATCTGTCAAAACATTTGATATAGTAGGCGTTATCTTGGTTGACAAATGGGCTGTTTCATTGGTTGAAAAACTGCCCAATCGCAAGGTTTACAAAAATCTTTTGAACAAATCCTGTAAAATAGTGGCATCTGATTGATTGAAGGCACCATTAGAAAGATAAAATCTTGAAGAATCTAATGGTAGCTTTATAATCTCGATATAAATACTTCAGTAGGTGGAATTGAACGTTGAAGAAGTGGGAAATAACAGTACAATTGTATGCAGATTCGCGTGCGGACATAGCTGTAGCCCGATATGCGTATTTTAAAACGATGATTACGTATGTAAATATACGTTTTACGAAAAAGTTGTAAATACAAAAATTCAAGTTTAATTCATTTCCTTTCCAATGGTGCCAGTTTATTACGATTGGATGATTTTAAGTGGATTAAATTATCGATAATGCAAATTCTCGCTAAGGTTCGAGCGGGTTGCATTTGCGCCCGAGAGACTGCAGTCTGCCACTTTGAGGGTTAATATTTCAATATACAGTAGAACCTCGATTATCCAAGGTAACTGGAACCGGGGAAACCTCCGATAACCAAAAACTCAGATAATGCGGTAGAATATAGATAATTACCTCTAATAATAGTCAAAGGTAGTGCAGATAATTATCTATCTATATATATAAAAGCGAAATACCACTGACTCACTCATCACGATTTCTCAAAAACTACCGAATGGATTGAAATGAAATTTGGTATGTAGCTTCCTCTAGGGCCAAAGTTGCTCACTAAAAAAGGGTTTGAAAAAATTCGAAATTTTAGGGTTGGTTTGGGGGGATCAAAGTTATTAAATCCCGCTTTCTTCAAAACTACTGAATGGATTGGAATGAAATTTGGTATGCAGCTTCCTCTAGGGCCATAGGTGTTCACTAAAAGAGGGTTTTAAAAAATTTCAAACTTTTGGGGGGTAAAAATTACTAAATCACGATTTCTCCAAAATTACCGAACATATTGGAATTAAATTTGGTATGTACCTTCCTCTAGGGCCATAGGTGCTCACTAAGATAGGGTATGAAAAATTACTAAATTTTAGGAGGGGTTTGGGGCCGGATCAAAGTTACTAAAATCATAATTTCAGATATTTTATTACTATGACAATAGTGCTTTTATTATTTAAGATCTATATATATAAAAGCCGAATACCACTCACTGACTGAACACTTAAAAAGGATACAATTATGTTAAAAAGACTGAAAATACCAACCACCACGGGCAACGCCGTACGGGTCAGCTAGTATTGTATATTTTAGCAATTCGGAAAGCGAATAGGCTTTATAAACCCTACATGGTCTTATAAAGAACATAATAATACGGTAGGCCGTGAGAAAACCATTGAGTTGCGAGTTCCTGCGTCATTTACATCATTAGAGGCTGATTTGGAGCCATACTTAGTTCAAAATCTATTTTATTTGGCTTTAAAATAATGTAGTTTTAAATAAACAAAGAATGTTTGATAATGTACTCAAATGAAAGAAATTACTGCTATTATAAAAATCATAAAAATAATGCCTCTGAAGTTTTTTCACGCTCGCTTTTTTTTCATTAACTATCTAGCCCCTTCTTTATTTGGATACCATTGAGATACCCAATTTTCAATTTCCGATCTATTTCGTCTACAATCCCCGACAGTCACTTCCCCAACGTCTAAATCACTTGCTACTTTTCTTTTTGAAACCTCCATCTAATCGTTTAATCGCTTCCCATTTTTTATTTAAAGATAAAACAACACGCTTTCGCTTTCCACTCATAATGACACTCTCATTCACAAAGTTTAACAGCGACTAAAAACAAAAGAACAAAAAACAGTAGCAGGAGGAAGAAACTCGTGAGAATGGATGGTGAGTCCTAAATACGATGCCGCGAGGAGCGAAGTGTATTACAGGCCCAAGACCGCTTAGTCATTCAGTATACTAACCATCCACTAAAGGTCACTATACTATTGCGTTGGGTAAGGAGCGGAAATGTTTTCAGGATGTACAAGGCAAACGACAGTTTCGTTTTCTTTCCAACAAATCTAACACACAAATTTTTATTATAAATTCACTTATTGAGAAATCCTCTCAACCTATGAATTCTTTATCGAAATCAATTCAGTTTTTCCTTTGTTCCACTTGCAGTGGAAAAACTAGCACCCTGTAAAATTTTCATTGCACAGTGCGCACGCATCATAAAAATTCACTCTCATCATTTCTCCATAACGCGCCTAAAGAAGTATAACTTCAAAAATTTTCTGGTATTTATTTCCTAGAACCATTACAGACCTTTCGCCTGGATAACCATCCGTAAATAATTGGGGAAGGGGGACAAGGCGGGAAGGATGCGCCAAGTGACTATTTTGCATGGGTGACATTTTACTCTTGAGCCACTCCTGACTATAACCAACTAGCTCAAACATCTAAAATAAAAGTAAAATAATTACCAACAAAATACTTACAACGACCAATCTAGTTTCATTGGGTAAATTTAAAAATGGTGAATTCAGACATTCAATAAGCGTTTCATAGGCCATGTAGAGGAAGTCTTCACTTTCTAGGACTCTGTCGAAATATTTGCAAGTATGCTCGAGTGCTGCATCGTAGACATCTCCATAGCCATACATCCTCGCCATGGTACAAACGCTCACGCAATTATTTACATTAACAGAATGCATCAGGAAGAGGCAGCAAGCTGAGTGGAGGCTTGAGATTCCAAACAAGTCCACGACATGCATCACTGTGAAGATATTGTTCTCTGTGAGCTGCAAACATACAAATAAAAGTATTATGAATGAGAGTTACCACTATTAAGGTAGGATTAAACTAAAACGGTGGGGAAGCAGTCGGTGGCGTAGCGATGCATCGAGCTAACTGGGCCAAAAACTATCTAAGCACCCCCTCCCTCCCCACCAATCGAACTGGCAAAAAGGTGATTCACACTTACTATCCACCTTTTATCCGTCAATCTCCTGCAGCTAGAAAAAAATTTACCAAAGTGTTGGAGGCCTACCCCTTCCACGCTCTTCAAAATCCAAATCATAACGTCAAGGTTGGCCTCATAGTTTTAGTTATAAATATAAGTTTCAGGGCAGCAATTAGGTAAATATAATTAGTGCTAATGAATTTAAAATGAAATTGAATTGTTTTGTTAATACATTTAACGTTAACTCAAATGAATAAATGATAATATATCAAAATTAATTGTAATTTTACACACATAATGTATTTTTTATATTACAGTTCTTTCAAATTTAAAATATTTTTTTCTAGACTTTTCAGGTGTGAATTTAGTTAACAGATTACTAAAATCAACACTCCTCGCTTTCGTTCTTCTAAAGGCTTATATACTGGGTGTCCCACGAAGAGGTCCCTATTTTTTAATTAATATATTAGCTGCACCGAACACTCTACAAACATGAAACTCAACAGTCCTAACAACACATATGTAAAAGAAATACAATTGAGTATCAGTTAATTCTGACACATTAGAACAAAATGGCGGGATATCAAAGAAATAGTACCTTTTCGTTAAAATAGTTTTATTTGCTTAAGTGTTACAACATAATTATTGAATTTTAACGATGTTACTAAGCACTAAACAATGTTAGGAAATTAAAGATATAAGTAACTCATAAATAAATTAAATCTATTTGATCCATAAACCTTATTCAAACTGATGTCCATCGATCGCAATGCACTGATGACAACGAAGTAGAAAACAGTCATACGCTTTGCTGAACAACTCTCGAGGTATCAACAACAGTTCCTCTTCGATCAACCTCATTAGTTCATCATCTGTCGCCTTCAAAACCTTCTCCTTCAAAAATCCCCACAGAGAAGGTTCCCTGAGAATCACAATAAGGTGTGATTCCCTAAAACACCTTATTGCTTCATAATCATTTTCAAAGGCAATAGCCCAGGAACAACATTTCACTTTTTGCTCAGTTGAAAACGGCATGGTACATAAGACACTTTACAATGCAACTTAATAACAAATGCCAATGTTTATTACCAAATATGTTCATTGTTGTGGATACACGCAGTCAGCTGATAGATTTAAAATAGTCTAAACAGCTGTAGCTGTTCCTATTCTAAATAAAAGTAGGTTTACCCTTAAAATGCGATTGCTAATTTTGTTGTTTTTTTGTTTTTCCACCATTTTGTTTGGATCAGTCAGAATTAACTGATACTCAGGGGTATTTCTTTTACATATGTGTTAGTCACGACTGTAGAATTTCAAGTCTGTAGCGCGCTCTAAACGTGTGTCATATCAATTCAAAAATAGGAACCTCTTCGTGGGACACCCGGGTATTGTGGAGAAAGAGCTCAGACGTTCTTGCGACATTTTGTGCAGCAAAGGTTTTTTTTTTCAAACAGTGCTCCCATTTACCTAGTTCTTACCCCCAGGATAAATGACATGTTTTTCTTACTCCTCAGCCATCAGTACAGTAATAAATAAGCTTTGCGCAGGACTGTAGTGTAGCCTCCAGTCAGATTTTACTGTGCTGTGCTGAAAGCCTCACAGCCAGGCCATTGAGTAAACCTTAAATAATGCCAAGAGGGGTTTTTCCAACTAGATTAGATTAGATTTTACTGGGGTGGATTCCAACTTGGAGAAGGCTTCTTTACACGTCAACCTTTGGTTTATTGTGCCCCCTGTATCCCGCGCCTAGCACGTTAGAAGCCTTTGTGAGGTCCAGGATTTTCTCCACCAAGTATGTGTCTTCTTCGTCTCCTGGTTGATGGATCCTAAAGAGCCACCTCCTCCTACTCTCCAGGATCTCGCACTCAAATATGACGTGTCTTGCTGACTCTTCTGCCTGATTACAAAGCCGACACCGTTGGTCGCCTTCAAGGATTCCCACTGTTGCTAGGTAGTTTCCTGAACCGACCGTGTCCAGTAATGAATCCTAAGGCTCCTTTGAGCTGTGGTCGGTTCAACTTGATAGTAAGCTTAGCGTTTGGTCCCTTGATCAATGGTTTACTCTGCGTGTGCCCGGGTGATCTACACCATCTCTGGCGTTGCTCTTACCCGGCCCAGTTTTTTTTTACTGCGCTCTTGGCCATGCTACGGCTAAGGCAGCACATTGGTTCTGGCCCCGTGAATGGTGCAGATGCTCTTTTCTTTGCAAGAGCATCCGCCATCTCATTTCCTGGAATGCCACGGTGTCCTGGCACCCACCTCGATTCCACCATATTTAATGCGGAGAGTCTGGCTAGTGTTGAGAGGCACTCCTTCACCAGTTTAGATGTGACTTGTACCGAGTCCAGCGTTTAAGTACTTAGATTTTACGAGCGCATGCACCTACGACTCGTCCTAAAAATCTTTCACTTGACTCCTAATAACAGATTTAGAGTTTAGACTGGTCCACTTGCTCCACCCTCGCTACGCCACTGGCAGCTGTAGTCGAGGTTAATTTTTGGAACTTGTGGGTATTATTAGTTTAAACTGAAGACTTTTGTAGGTATTATTAGGTTCTGTCATCTTTCTACTGCCATAACAAACAGAAATAATTCTACTTCCGTACTCCCGACTGTTGAAAAGATTACCCAACAGATCTATAAACAGGAGATTTTGAACATTTTACCGTAAATCATAAATATCATTTGGTCGACCTTAACACTGGAGCCAATACCTAATGAATAGCAATAATGTTTGGAAGTATGAAGTAGCGTAGTAAGAAAAATTGATGGGAGACAGAGAATGACCCCCTTTGTTCACACTGTTGTTTCAGTGATATTATCCCCAAGACCGGGGTTCGATCGAGGAGGGCGAGGAGTAACACCTCGACATAAAAAATCTTGATCCATCTGGCTCCAGATGGTAGAACTTTGTGAGGGCACCTAGGGGTTACTAGGCGAAAACCAGTTCACAATACGAAGCACGTCAGTTTATCAAATATTTATTTGATCAACAAAGTGGAGATCTAAAAACATCAGCAATCCTTAGCACCAATGAAAACTACATTATTATCAGGAAAGATGTACCACATCTTAAAGGATGTCGGTTAAATTCTCTAGGTTTTATTGGTACATATTGAAATTTGAACTCTCAGCTTGAAACACTAGTTATCAAGTTACACAGTGATAATTTCAAAAATATAAGAGAATTTGTTAAAAATAACAAATGTATTAAAGTGAATGAGAATGAAATATTTTATCTTTTCAGAAGGAAAGAGGTGTTCCCTTACAATTACAGTATTATCAAAATAAACTGGAAAATAATAGCATATTATCACAGAATAATTTTTATAAGAAAGTGAACCAAGATCATTTACGATTGGAATATAATAAACACTATACAGTATGAACTAAGGAAATTCCAGTCGTGTAAGAATGTCTTCAGGGAGCTTGGTATTCTTACACTTCCAAATATTTATATAAACTGGAAGTAGTCCTATATTTCAAATTTAAGTGTGATCACGTCCAGAACAAGGTCATACACAATTATGGCACCAGACAGGCAGGTAACTACCGTGCTAAAAGCACAGAGTAAGCCTTGTCAACAAACTCCCTTCCCAAGCTGGTGGACGTTTGAATAATAAGCTCCCAGAAAATATAAAAAATGAAAAAAATTATAAGATTTTTCAAAGCACGTTTAGACAGCTTCTGTTGACTGGATCGTTTTATTCGGTGGAGGAGTTTGTGCGCCATAGATTTTCTCGAACGTGGGATCTCAGTGGCGGGGTCTATTTTTGGCTCGGGTGAAGCAGTTTTCGTCTGTTTAAGTTTATTAATGTCTGTTTTTGCCATGTAGTTATGCATTTTTTTTTTTTAAATGTATAGTTTGTTTGGTTGCTGTTGTGTTATTGTTGTGATTATTAAAATTGGTGTTTGTTTGTTGAAATGTATGTAAGAGGTGGCAACTTGCTTATTTTAAATAATAATGTGTAACTATTTTAATTGATATAATAATGTGTAACTATTTTGATTGATATAATAATAATGTGTAACTATTTTAATTGATATAATAATAA
>JAGFPH010003976.1:1735-17456 GCA_018207615.1 Philaenus spumarius | reverse complement strand
TGTACGTATGCCTAATATTTGTAAATAACTTACTTTTATTCTTAAATTTATGCAATAGAATAGATTTAATATAAAGTTGTCTTATATCTAGCACTTGGATATTTTTAAATAGGCTAGCATTTCAGTTGGATACATTCGAGACTTATTCATCATTGCTTTTAGAACAGCTTTTTGCGTAACTAGTATGCGCTCAATCTGAATTTTACCAGCACCTCCCCATGCAATAATACCAAACTGTAAAATTGATTGCACATACGCGTAGTACGCTTGTTTTAACTCGTTTTCATTCAAAATGCCAGCAAACCGTCTAAACACATATGTCAGTTTACGAACTTTACCTTTAATAAAAGAGATATGCTCATTCCACTTTAATCGATCGTCAAACATAACTCCAAGATATTTATATTTGTCGACTCTTTCGAGCCGATCACAGCCGCAATGATTACTGATTATGTCACCGCACGATCATGATGCAGAAAAGAATATCATGATGCAGAAACTCATCCACTGAGTAAAAGGATCCAGACAATAGAAATTGTATAAGACTGTTTTTAAAAATCCTGTAGTTTGGGGAATTTTGAATGCTTTTAGGAAGCTTATTCATGAACTTTGCACCAGCTTGTGAGGGAAGTTTACTGTATAAATTTAACCTGTGCTGTCTGGCACGATACTCACAAGCTTGTCTGGTACTGTAGTTGTGTATATCCATATTTTGGACATGATCACACTTGAATTTAAAAGAAAGCGACACTTCAAGTATGTAAATACATGGAAGTGTAAGTACTCCATAATTCTTGAATTATGTAGGATGTTATTCTGCACATTTTGTTTTTTTATGCGACCTTATAACTCGCTTGGTTCCCCCAAAATCGATCAAAACCTAAAATACCACAGAAGTACCCGGTTCAAAGCCATGTGGTGGATTCTACCGTGGGGTCTTGGCGTGCGAAGCACGCAATGCATTGTGTATTGAAGATACTTCCAATATGCGGAATGGCGTGCGAACCATTTTGCAGCTATTCAGCACCGTCGTGAATACACCTACTTCCCAAATTGTTGGTTGAAACCCTAAAACATAGGCCTATAAACTTAATTTTGGAAATTTGCTCAACTCACGTCAGTGGTTCAGCTGCGTGGTCGAATTATTTGATAAGGCATGTTTAATTCTAACTGTATTAATGCATAAAATTAGACATTCTTTAAGGTGTGATGCATTTAAATAAATTTGCTCATCTGTTAAATATGAAACACTTAACTTGGAATCGACGATATATAGATTCAAAGCATTTGAGTAATTCTTCTTTCTAGTAATATTCCTACAAAATGCACAAAAACAACATTTACCTAATACTTCCCAATCGTTAACAATATGTTTACACAATCCCACAGAAACCTCCATATCTTTGCAATGGCAATAATATTAATACATGTTTAATTGTTGATCAATATTTGCATATAACCTATTTCATAAAAATGTTTTTATATATTAAAACTAGGAGAAAATACATGCAAGAGCTTGCAACTTATGACAGATTGATTGTTCTATCCTTGATCTTTTGATCACACAAATATATCAACAACCTTTTTTTAAATCTGAATCTTAAGAAAATAATATGAAACCTTTCACAAAAAAATATTTGAGCGTAAACATGTACCACTCACCTTAATCTGAGAGGTGTAGAAAAAGTTGATCACTGATTCCATGGCCTCAGAATCTACATTATGTATGTCTATTTCATTCTGTCCTGATTCTTTCATGCCAGTGCAAAACATTCCCCTGAAAATTTAACAAATATAAAGGTTATTTTGTAAAAACTTATTTAAATAATGATGCAAAGACACAATATAAACCAATATAGTCACTCATTACATTTAATTTTCACTGACATATAGAAGGTTGGTGGTTCATAGATAGGCTACACTTGTTTTATGTATTACTAGCTGACCCGGCAATGTTTCGCTATTGCTTAATTTGAAACTTTGAAAGCCTGTAATTCGTATCCCTGAGGGTCGATGTAAATTATAATGGGATTCTGCTCATTGCTTGATTTACCTAACCTAAAATTATATTCAGTTTTTGATCCAAATCAATTGTTGATCAAAATCAGCTGTTTTAAGCTTTACATACGAACAACTGTTTCTGATAAAATCAAAAGAAATATTTCTTCTTCTTCCTTAAGATTGACCTTCCATAAGATTAACACTGAAACTTTGAGGGCCACTGGGGCGTAGCCCTAATGTCCTAGGACTTCGGTAAATGGCCTAAAACCTTCCCAGGGTTAACCTGTGTTACTATGCAAAATTTCAAAGCAATCGGATGGACGGTTTGGTAACGCATAAGGACAAACAGACGGACATACATTGAATTTTATATATATATAGATTATTATGAATAGCCAATGTACTATTATAAACGTATAAACATGGCACAGTATAAACCTTTTCCTTTAAGTCATTGTTGTACAATAGGTTACTTACCGTTAAATTACATTATTGTACCAAAACGGTGATGGGCGCAGGTTTATAATATGCCACCATGTTGATATCACCGCAAAAGACAACATATTCTTAGAAGTAAGAGTAGAGTGTCTTTGATTATGGACCTTCTATAAGGTCTGTAGTCAAAGGTAGTGCTACCAACCTAAGCATTGCCACTGTTTCAATATTAAGATTAAACTGTGAGTGCAAATGGGAAACGTACACCACAAATTAAAAATGGAAAAAACACTAATTAAATAGAAAATAATATCCGGAAACTAAAAAAAACCCAGAAGATGAAAATGTATTATTAGAAATGCATCGAGGAAAAACACATCAACACCAATTTGATGACGTTTAGTATGTGGCCACATTGCAAATAATTTTCATTCTGATAAAAATGAATTTTATATAGCCTATCGCAAAAAAGAGAGTTAAGTTAATGTATGCTAGATTGTTTAATGTAATATGTATCCTACGTAATACAGAATATATTTGTCAGAAGTTAGAATAGTGTTCATTTTCGAAATTGTTCGATTTGTTTTTGTATGGTATTGATTTTAAACTTGTAGATTTGTCAATACTAGGGCCTATACCATCGATTTAAAACAACTGAACTTAATACCTTTAAGATCCCATAATTTAAAAGATTTTTCAAATTAATAGCTTCTATTTTTCAAAGATTTATTGTTTGTTTTCGGGAATTTATATAAAAACCAATTTAATTTGTTTTGTGAATGGTTTAAATTCAATATAAGGAGAGTTTGAAAAACTTGCAACAAACAATATAGTAGAATTTGAAATATATTCTGTAACACTGCGTCTACATTGTAGAGTTTTTGTGCATATCTATGTAAACAAGTCTGCCCTGTATGACTTGGAGGTGGATTGTAAAATTTTAACCTCCATGATGATATAGCATAGAAGTTTTTTGTTCTGATACTTTGAAGTTAGCAATAAAAACTACATAAATTTCAAAGATCACCGATATTTCTAGCTCAATACAATTGTACACTATTTATAATTTTTAAGTAGTAGTACTTATACAATACCTAAAATACATTGAAGCAGCTGCCAGAATTGCTTTGTGAGCACTTATCTTCTTACCCTCTACAACAAGCACAACATCACATAGTATTTTGCTTTCTTGGAGGCATAAAAACCCATGTACAATATTTTTTGGAAATAGTGTATCTTCAAACAATAAATCTTCAACCGCCTCAACAGCCATTTTTTATGTATTGATAATAGAATAGAAACTATTACAAATTTTTTTAAATCGAGTTTTCCTTGATCGATTATTTTTCTGTGGTACAAATTTAACTATCGATATTCATTAAAATAGTTTGTGCAGATATAATTTATAGCTAACTAGTGGACCCGCCAATGCTTCGCTATTGCTATTGCTTGATTTACCTAACCTAAAATTATATTCAGTTTTTGATCCAAATCAGTTGTTGTCGTTGTTGATCAAAATCAGCTGTTTTAAGCTTTTCATACGAACAGCAGTTTTTTGTGCCCCTAATAAAATCAAAAGAAATCTTTCTTCTTCTTCCTTAAGATTGACCTTCCGTAAGATTAACATTGAAACTTTGAGGGCCACTGGGGCGTAGCCCTAATGTCCTAGGACTTCGGTAAATGACCTAAAACCTTCCCAGGGTTAACCTGTGTTACTATGCAAAATTTCAAAGCAATCGGATGGACGGTTTGGTAACGCATAAAGGACAAACATACAAACGTACAGACGGACATACATTGAATTTTATATATATATAGATATAAAAAATAATATGAATTTTCTTTGCGCAATATAAATTCTTTGACTGAACTTCAAATCATTGTTCTGTGTAAAAATTTTTAATGTACCATGAATCTTCTGCTGTCACTTCAAATCAATCAAATGACTTAAATCAAGTACGCGTCGGCAATGATTGATGAGTGACATCCTTGAACGTCCATAATCAAAGGTGACATTCTAATCAACCATCGTACAAATTCACGAGTAAATTTTAAACCTAGGAAATTAGGTTGTTAAACACTACTTATCTAAAAAGTAAACTGACATAATCAAAAATAAAACCAAAGGTATTACGTTTACATACCTTAAATAGTATACATGCTACACATAGCAAAATAACGAACTGAAAGCCATAATTAATTATTTACATCCGTCAAATCAAATTCAAAACACAGTGCAGTTTACTAATTTGTTGGCCATAGTTTAAAACATGTTATAACCTTAGTATGATTGTCTCTGGTTATAACCATCCTTAACCATTTGTAACCTGTAGCATCGCGGCAGATAGCTGAGTTAGCACGTTTTTCTTTCAAATTGCTTTTAACACACACAGTCACACACACACACAATACAATACACAGTCGGCCCAAACACAAAGAGGAATAGGAAGTTTCCTAAATCCTGCTTCAACTCTAAATCAACTTAATTAAAAAGGATCGGGGTAAGTGCAGATTATTTCAGGTGTTTTTTATCCCCATTTAACCAAAGATAATAATTATTATTTTTATATTAATGTATTCCTAAACTACATTTGAAACTAGGCCTATAAGTTAGTGCCTTTGCAGAGGTTAATTTATTATTACCGGTATTTAAAAATAAGAGTTCACTTTAAAAACATACCATTGAGGTGGGATGCCAAACAATGTGTAAACATGCTCTAATATGTAATCATATTGTTCAATTGAGTATTTATTTACATAATCTGGGTATATAGTAATGTGATGTACAGTGTTACCAAATCTAAGTGTAAATTACTATACGACCCTCGACTGATATTTTTAAAGACGACGACCTTGTTTTACACTGTACTGTTAAATACAGGTAGGCTAAACATACTGTGACTAAATACTAAGTTAGAACTTCAGACAATTTTTTTTATTCTTCATTTCTACTGGCGTAGGGTCGTATAGTAAACTATCGCACCAAATCTATAGTAAGATAACATAGGGTAAAGTTTACAACACACCAAATTGCGGCAATGGTCCAACACCTAGGCCTATACAAATAATTATCTAAAGTAGGCCTACGGTACTTAAAGTCCGTAGTCAGTATTAAGTTGTGTAGTAGGCCTACTTCCTACTTTCCTAAGAAATTAGATCATCGTCTGCTAAGATATTAGTAGGGTGACATGTTTTAAACTTATGCCAAAAATTGCATGAAATGAAATGTAATAGCCTAATTCAAACGTAAGTTTGACCTTTAAAACCAACCTTGTTTCGATTGCCTCGGCTTCTAGTGAATTAGGCTATACCCTACACATTTGTTTTCGATAAGCTAACTTGTTCCATATTATATTCAAACACTGTACAAAATAATTTTTTATTGAAATATTTAGGGTAGATATATGATAATTCCTACGTTTAAACTAACCTTTGATTAATCGTGTTTCCGTGAAGTATAGCCTACATATTCGTTTGTTCAGACTGGAAGTAAAATTCATCATATAGGCTGTAGAAGTAAGTTCAGCTACTTACTATTATTCTAACTTTTGGCTTTCACTTTAATCACTCGTTCATTTCATATATGTTCAGGCAGATGCCTAGTTGCAAGATGGTCTATATTACTAACATGTCATCAATTGATGTTGTTTTCATGGATCCATTTGAAATATTTCTTTTAGGCCTAATTTTTCTGGGGTTGGGTAAAGCTTACAATAACCAAATTGTGGTAGAAGTGGTGACACCTACAAGAAAACAGTTACTAAGGTGATAAAGTATCTTACTTTTCTAAAAAAAAGTGGTATGTTGTAAACCAGTAACAATGATGGCAACATTAACGCCATTCCTAAAAAAGTTTGTCTTATCTTTATATGCTGCAGTCTAAAGTTGTATGGAAAATATTTAATTGACTAGGATTGTACTTTTAGATAATATAGTTCACATATTCTAATAACTATATACTAATAGGATGAGCCACATTTATGTTGTAATGTTTGTTCTGTTCCTGTCATTTTTGTACTTATTGTTATTTTTATAAAAAAAATGTTTTATCTCTTGGTATTGGTGTATCAGTTCTTCTGTTTCTCTAGTTGTCTTCTTTTGGTACTTATTGCTTCTTTATTTGTCATAACAAATCATGTGTTAGTGCTATTAACACTTAGTCCTTAGACCGCAATAACATAGTCAACGTAAAAGTTTATATACAAGGTTTCAGAAGGGATCTGCCAAACTTCAAAGGAGTTTAACACTCATCGTCTTAATGAAAAAAGTCCGTGTACTTATACGCAAATCGGAAAACGCTTCGTTAGAGATCCTAGAATTTTGATCCAAACGGTGAATTAAACCTTACTTAAATTGACTGGGTCAGAAATAAATGGGCAAATTAATTGGTTTTTAACCTGAAAAATTGAATAAAATAGACCCGCATCTCAAATAGTTATCGAGAAACCTGGGCTAAAACACACAAGATTGGGGTTGAATAGCATACTTTTTAACGTTTGGTCTAAAATAACTTCGTTAAGTTATCAGTACGGTAAAAGAAAGTTTCATCACAAAATTTATACAGATTTTTATTACTAGAAAATTTATTTAAATAAAGTAAATAAAACCTTAGTACAACTTTTGCGCTCTAAACAAAATACTAATTCCTCCTTTGCAGTGCTAGATTTTCACCAATTGTATTTGTTTTATTTTTTTTTTATAAAAATCAATTTGAAAAAATAACTTCATTTAAAATATTTGTAGATCTTAACTTATTACCAAAATATTTCTGACGATAACCGCAACTCTAAGCTCAAAAGGTTTGTAAACATAAATTTGTTAAATGCCAGCTTATGAGGACTTTTGAAATCTAGCTTCACCTGTAGTCTAATCCAAAAGGGATTTTTTGTTAGGCCGATATTTAAAAATATTTTCATTTGACAGGGTTATATTTTTCAAATATTGTATTTCTGATAATCAGTTTACAAATTCTAATAACTGTAGGCCTATTATCTAAATTTAAGTTGTGATTTATTTTCTGTTCCTTTCATTTTTGTCCTTTTGTTATTTTCATATGCATTTTCTCTCTGGGTGATTGTCTGTTCCTTCTTGTCTATCTTTAGTTTTCTTGATTTGGATGATATTGTTTCTTTATTTATTTTCAGATAATGTAGTTCAATTTTTCAGTTCATAAATCCTTATAACTGATTAATCCAAATATATGGGATTTATTTTTTTATTGAGTTTGACTTGCAAGAAGATATGCTGAATAGAATAAAACTGGTACACAAAATCTCACAACTAATACGTTTATTAACTCAAACGCGTTTCAACGACAATGTCGCCATCTTCAGTTTATGCACGAGCTACAACAATCAAACTATAACTAACCTAACAGTGCTTCACGCTCTGTATTTATACAAAACTTAAAAGGATCGTGGCTCAAAACTATGCACTATAGTAAGGCCTTGTGTTCTTCTAACTAGCCTAAAATGAACTGTAGCCTACAGAATAAACAAAATTACTTAAGTAATACTAATATCTAGCAATGCATTATTTTTCTTTTACATTTAGGCTACATAGAATTTTGTAGAGGTTTTAATTTATTATTTATAGTTATGCTTGTATATAAAAAGTTTCCCAAGCATCTACTGTGTTTAGTATTGTTGCATTTTTAAATAATACAGAGTTTTTTAAATGTATTATTTATCTAAACAATGTTTAGCTACAGTAGATCTATCAGGCCATTACATTTTAAGTGAGAAAAATATTCTTTAGCTTGTGTCTCATGCTTTTTTGGTTGGCCTACATAGTTCTTCGGCATATTTAACCTCTTGGTTAGTAATGCCGCATGTGCTGCGGCAGCCATTCCACGCGCCAATAAAAGTAACAACGCAACGTATGCGTTTTGATATTTGTATTTAGTTAGGAAAGCCACAATGTTTGCGACTTGGTTAATTTTAGACAATATGTATTCTGCGATCTGTTGGCTGCAATATAAAACATCTATCTTAGTTCTAGTTGATTCTGATAGGGTGCGCGAGCATTCCCTATCAGACAATTTATAATCTTGCCGGGCTGTTTCCAACATAGTCATTGCATAACCTATGTTCGCAAACGAGTTTGGCTTGTGTTGTTTATACTTTTGTTTAGATAATGGCTAATCGTAAAAACTTTAGCATGCTCAGTATAATAAAAAAAAAATGCAGTATTAGAGTAAAATATGTTTATAAAAAAGGTATAAGTACATGTTTTGGCCGTTAGGTTAGGTTAGCTAGTTTTGGGGGCTAAATTTGAAATTATGTGATTATAAATAATTATTCCTAACTTTTTTAGCTCCTAATTCATAATTTTATATAATAGGGACAATATAAAAACAAATAAAACAAAAAAGAAATACATAAAAAAACTCACTAATTTGGGGTATGGAGCTAAAGGGAAAACCCACTAACCAACAGGTTAAACGATTATATTGTATCGAGGTTATATTGTTTGCCAAAAATATATAAAGAAGGTGTCAGACAAAAATATATAAAGAAAGAAAGAAGATATAGATTCAAGCTGAGGGAGGAAAATACAACCTGAAGAATAGCCTTCCTTATGAAAAATCATGGTAAAAATCAAAGACATTTATAAAGCCCTAACAAACGAAGGTCTTTTGAAAAAGTGTCTCCACAGCCATACGCAAACCCCCAACGAGAGTTTAATCGTGTAGTTTGGTTTAAAGTCCCTGAACTTATTTGTGAGGCTTGAAACTCTTAAATAGGTATCTACGATGCAGTTTTAATATTCAATAATGGCGAAACCAGCAAGTTAGCTATAAACTAGAAACTAGGCCTTGGTTTGACCGAAAGATCAGTCAACGTATTGAAGGAATTGGGTTCGACAACATATATCCTTAGCGATAAAATATTGTAATTTTAAACTCATCGTATAATTAAGTATCCAAGTTACAAATATATATAACTAATTTTACCTTTTATCCGTCGTGTGACTTCGTTCAGCGTATGTCTGTATGAAGCGTTTTGAAACATATGTTTTATCATCAGACATTAACACATTCACATTACATATAACACAAAAACTACTCGCACTACATGTCACAGTTGTGTGCTTTGTGTTGTGAGTATTTGTGTTATATGTAATGTGAACGTTTTAATATCTGATGATGAAACATATGATTCGAAACGTGTCATATACTGTACATACGTTGAACAAAGTCACACAATGCATAAAAGGTAAAATTAGTTATAAAAATATTGTATTTGGTTGTGGAAAAATGCGTATATTTTATTTAGCTTCTGGTAAAGAAATCATATCATAATAGTGAAAAAGAGAATGCTTAACAGGTAACTATTTTATATTTTACTATCAAATAGTTGTAATGGAAAATAGTTACATTCATCTCTTCAAAGCTTAAATTACAGTACTTGATTTGTTTTTATGTTGCGTTTATCATCAGGCTTACTGAACGTGTTCAGGCGCCACTAATTGAACTGCAAGTGGAGTGGATAGTTAACATTTTACCTTAAATAGGCCCATGACGTTAAAACTAAGTCCAAAAATGTTGCCTTATTGGAACTAAGGGCCTTATTGGTACTTCGGTACCATGTTGTAAAAGTAAGTTTTGATATTTCAAGTAAAATTTGGTATGGATGAAAACAATGTTTGAGATACGAATGTGTACTTTTATAAACTTGCAAATGATATACAGTTGAACTTGGTTTTGACGGCCTCATGTGTCAACTTGGACATAGCTTCATTTTTTTTAAGGTTATCTTTTACGTTATTATAAACCCCTGTTAGTTTTAGCCTCAATAAATATTTTAACCACTCAATTGTAATGTCATAAATCTACGAAATATCAATGTCAAACTTTGAATTCAGTTTTCTCAGAACTCGAAAAATGTTAAACCCCCCCCTTTCCTTTAATTTCGGGCCGCCTATTTTCTCCCTTCTCAGAACCAAACCGCAAAATAAACAAACTAAGTATTTTTTTCACACTTAAAATCTCCGGTCCCATCAAAGTCGGTAGAGGGGGGCTTCCACTACAAGCAACACTGTTCTCCCATCCCTCCTAAGGAACAATATTCACACGGTATACAGTGTCAGTTGTGTGGTGTGTGTGACTAAACCCATGACCTTGCTGGGAAAGTGTTCGGACAATAGAAAAGAGCGTCGATACTCAATCGTATAGCCTGGCGAGACATTTACGTAGTTGTGATCAGAACGTTCTCCCTCCCCCCTCCCAACAGTGTAATGTTGACACTCTAAAATTGTTGAGTGTTTTTTTTAATACAGTAAGTTAATGTTTTACACGTACTGTAATTTTAGTGTTTTTAATACAGTTTGTTAATACACACTACATGTATTTACTCATTAAAACTTCACACATTAACCAATGTTACCTAATTGTAGGTGACCTCATCTCCAATTAGCTTGAATTATCGGGTCCCTACTGTACATTAAAAGAAAAGTGTAGTGGTTTTATTTTTATTAAACGTCATGAATAATGTTGCCAATAATTGTAATACTGTATAGTTGTTCTTCTTTCACTCAAGGTGACAAAAATACAACTTGCTGTTGGTACATCGTTATAACGTCACTATTTCCTTGTCAACATTCATTCGGTCGCTTCGTTGACGCTATAACCAAGTTCAACTGTACTTTTAATTTTGTTTTGAATATAAGTAACATTCTTTTCGGTGTTTAACACAATACTTCGGTGACACACACAAATACTTTAGAAAACCATAACAATTTAACATTTATAACAGAAAACATTTATAGATAGAGTTAGATCTACAATTACATTTTTTATTTATTTATTTATTCCACTATATACATACATATATACTACATACATATATTACCACAGGTCCAATTCTAGGCCTATAGCAATCCCACCGGAGGTACAAGTACCTGATTTGAAACTTAATAATTGTTTTGAAGAGTATGATCATTGCTATAAAATGCATTATTTACTAAAAACAATTTTACAATCTTAAAATTTAGACGTTTGTTTTCATATGTATTACAGGTGAAATAAAAAAAAGTGTGACCATAGTAAAAAAAATATAATAAACAAAAATATTCCACAAGTAAATTACAAAAATACATAATGTTTAATTCTAAAACTTCATTTAAATTTAAGAACTTAAAATACAATTTAATGTGGGGAAAATGTATACCACAATAGATCTATATGGGTCGCAAAACACTTGTACAATTACAATTTTCATTATTTTTCGCAGTCATCGCCGCATGTGGCCATAACCGGACATGTCGCCACTGATGGCTAAGTTTTGTTTAGATGAAAACCATTATTTTTAAGTACGATGCGTATTCGTAAAGTAAGTACCGTGGTCAGCGTTCCGTACCTGCGCGCAAGTCTTCCTTGTTCACTGGCCCTCAAGTGACGCCATTTTGGTTGCTCTACGTTGGATTTTCAGTTTGCTGTGCATATTTGAAATGTTTAAGACAATTACTGATCCCGCCGACTGTGGGATTCGATTTTTGAACGCAAGGAATGTGAAACCGGTCAAATTAAAGATGTTTACGGTGAAGTCGCGATGAGTGGTGGAATGGTGAGAAAGTGTGTTAGAATGTTTTATGATATTCGAACAAATGTCCTCGATGAGGCTCGGAGTGGTCAGCCTTCTGTTGATAACGATGATTTGGTAAGGAAAGTCGATGAAAACATCCACGAGAACAGATGTTTCACAATGACAACGCTTGTAGACGATGATTTCACAAACAGTTTTGTACGAAATTGTTACAGACCGCTTACGTTATCACAATGTGTGTTCCCGATGGGTTCCAAAAATGCTCACTGATTTTCACAAAACCAAGCTACTTGGCAGTACTTTGACATTTCTCAAACGGTATTGTGAAGAGAAAGAGGACTTTTTAAACCAAATTGTGGCAGGTGATGAAACTTGGGTTCGTCATGTCACACCAGAATCCAAGCAACAATCAATGGAGTGGAGACACACTCATCTCCGAAAAAACAAAAGTTCAAAACGACAATGTCAGCACAAAAAATCATGTGCCCTGTGTTCTGGGATAGGAAAAGGGTTTTGCTTACTGAATTTCTTCCCAGAGCTAAAACCATTAATGCGGCACGATATTGTAAGACTGGGAAAAGTACTGTGTGCAATTCAAAACAAACGGAGAGGAATGCTCAGTAAAGGAATTGTGTTGCTCCATGACAATGCTCGGACCCATACTGCTGGTAACACTCAAACGGTGATTCGACAGTTTCGTTGAGAGCAGTTCACAGCCCGGACTTGACGCCGTCCGACTACCACTTGTTCCTGCACTTGAAGCGCGAGCTAGGCGGCAAGCGATGAGGTGGCAAATGCTGAGGAGTGGTGGCTATCGTCACTGGAAGTTAAGTTTCTATCAAGAAGGTATAGAAAAACTGGTCACCCGCTACAAGTGTTTGAACATTGGCGGAAACTATGTAGAAAAATAGTTTAAGGTATGCTCTTTGTTGTAAAAATACAATTATCTAGAAAAAATTTTGCTTTCTAGTTTTTTTTTTTCAAAACTGTTCTTACTTTACGAATACGCATCGTAGAAAATTCTTTGAAAAGTGTAACAAAACTAAACACAATGATGCTTGCTTGGGAAACTTTTTATATTAACAGATGCTATACCATAATTGTAAATAATTAATTAGGACCATTCGACCTGTACCCAATTATATAATAATGTAAAAAAATATTATGTATTGTTTGTATTAATACTAGTTTAGTAATTTTGTTTAAATTAATTTTAGGATAGTGAGAATAACGCTAGGGAGTTGCTATTATAACATAGTTTTAAGCCACTCCCCTTTTAAGTTTTGTATAAATACAGAGTGTGAAACACTATCAGGTTAGGTATACCGTAGAGCCCCACTATTCCGAACTAATTGGGACCTAGCGGGAATTCGGAATAGGCGGATTTCATGAATAATATCAACGTATTGACTTGTTAAGGCATACGTTCTTGACGCGGCAAAGCTCTTGACCTCGGTCTTACGCTACGTCGAACACAACGCGCTTCATCAACACCAAATAAGTTATGTTCATGCGGCGATGGCAGAACATTGCATCCTCAAGTCGATTCAGTGCTCTTTGTCAGAAAAAAAATCACCGACTTTACTTCTTGGTGTAGGTTTACACCATCCGTTTATTCCTTCCGTTGCGTTAAGATTCTGTTTTCTTCTAAAAACAGAAAGGAAGGGATAGGTTGTTTGAACTGGCCATTTTGTCATCCCACAGTTTGTTTGTTAGTACCACATCGTCTTGAAAAAATATCGAGGAAAAAGTCAAATTCCTTTGAGATAACGAAAACGAAGGAGAAAAACGGAACCGGCAGGTGGCAACAATACACTACTAGTGCCTAGCTGTTGTGTCTAGTCCTTCCTTCTTTCTGAAGAACCCGATATCTGTGTTTCACCTGATGCTTGTTGCAGTAGCTTCCTTCCCGCAAAACGGATGGAAAACGTGAAGGAAACAAAACTGGACAATTTCAACAGGTCCATTGGGATTAATGTGTTGCCGATTCCCGTTAACCAAAACGCGAAGCAACGGAAGGGAAAAAACGGTGTAAACTTACACTTAAGTGTGTGTAAATTAGTTAATTTTTGTGTTTAGCAGTGATTGAAAATGATTCTACAGAACTGTATAAATGGATCCGACATGTACTGTAACTGTAAGTAACCAGCTTTCATTCCAATTTGGTTTCAGACGTTTTCATTTAGCTTAGGCTCTACTGTAGTTTGTTTATCGTTGATCGAGCGTCACTGAAGATGGCGACGTTGTCGGTGAAACGCATTTGACTAAATAAACGTATCCGTTGTGAGATTCTACACCAATTAATTATTTTCCGATCATTTCATTTATGTTCTTTTATTTTTCCATTTGAATTCCAACTTTGTCATTCTTCCGCGACTGTTTTCCTATACCTCTCTACTTCGTTGGTGCAGAGTTGTTTCCTATCTTACGAAAATCCACTGTTGTTAACCCTTGGTGTAGTGGAAATATGCGTTACAGTATTCCTCCTTCCAATTTTAATATTTAGAAATTATTTTTCAGAAATTTCAGTTCAGCCGTAATAATGGAAGACGATCTGGTCCCCGGACACGACGGCTATTACTGCCTTTGTATTCATGGTGTCGCTTCTATGAGTGAAGATGCGGTAATGTGTAGAAGAATTTGTTTAGTGTATAATAACAATTGCTCGCTAACCTAAACCAATAATTGCTTGCGAATGTTGGCAATATTGCATTTGTATATATCTAAAAACAGTTTACCCAACACGCACATTAAACAGCACAAAAACAGTTGTTCTCAATTTGGTATCACATTTTAAGTTAATCGGTTATTGGGAAAGTACTGTAACAGATAAATTTATGTTTTTTTTTTAGATTTTCCACTATCAAAACTTCTGCTTACAGTTTTGGTTTAACTTTAAAACGATTAAGCCTAGAAAGCCACTTAAATGCCTGCTGTCCTATAAAAATCTAAACGCTCGCTGAAACAGCATCTCCCAAATGGCAATACATCAGTAAATGCTTCATAAATAAATAGTGTTTTAGTTAAATCATTACAAACTTTTCACCTTTAAAATAGATTGTCTTTGAATGTATTTGTTTTGTGTTTGTTGTTTTTGTTCTCGTTCTGTATGTGTCACAATGGAAGCATGCATACATGTTTTTAACACGTTCACTGCTACACATGGGCAGAGGGGGCCACACACACCCCCCCCCCCTAGCTCCCAGGGAAAGGAAAATATGTATATTATTAATTATAGTCAGGTATTTTTCTTTTAAGAGATTAGCACTAAAATATGTTTTAAATGTTATGTGCCGTTTGATTTTACATATACTTATTTTATTTCTTACAAGAGTTCAAGCATGAGCTGCTGGGTCACTACTTGGTGCGGCCTCTAGGAGTGTTATAGGTCTTTGTGTATTCACCGACGGTGTAAAGGTACAGACTGATTGCTGTGTGGGTTAATATTTCACCTGAACAGCCAAATTGGCTTTCCAAATTTTAAAAGTTTTCTTGGGGAGGTCAAAAATATCCCTAGACTTCTTTTGCCGAAGAGGGGAGGGTACTCCTTAATACGTTCACTGCTAAGCAAATTTCATATTTGCTATGCTGGGAGCTGACCTTTTATTTTTTATATTTATAGTCTAATTGATTAGAAATTACTTTATTTGTTATTTTTGAACCTTTCTACGTAAAAATAATCACTAATATTTTAAAGCGGACACACATGTGCGTCCGTAGCATATAGGCTTAAAATTGGC
>JAGFPH010003975.1:102976-114432 GCA_018207615.1 Philaenus spumarius | reverse complement strand
CTGTTCGTTTTGGGGCTGTTCCTTTTGATGCTGTTCCTTTTGGTACTGTTCCTTTTGGCACTTTTCATTTGGTACTGTTGCTTTTGGCACTTTTCTTTTGGTACTGTTGCTTTTGGTACTGCTTATTTGACACTGTTTTTTTGGGGCTGTTTCTTTCAATACTGCTTTTGGTTGTCTGGCTTTTGGGTTTTTCATTTTGGTACTGTTCCTTTTGACACTTTTCTTTTGGTACTGTTCATTTGACACTGTTTCTTTTGGTACTGTTTCTTTCAATACTGTTGCTTTTGGTTCTCTGGCTTTTGGGTTTTTCCTTTTGCTACTGTTCATTTTTGTACTGGACCTTTTTTTACTTTTCCTTTTGGTACTCTACATTGTGGGAATGTTCCTTTTAGTACATTCATTTTGGGACTGTTCCTTTTGGTACTGTTCCTTGTAGTACTGTAATAAGTTCATCCTGAAAATTGTATTTTTAAGATAGATTGGAACTTTGCGAATCAAACATGTCAAATGGGAACTCGCATATTGTGAATTGCCGATTTACAGAGAATAAAAAGACAAAATCGATAGACATATTTTTGTACTGTCATTGAACAATTGCTTGCAATATACATCGTCATCTTAGGTTTATAACGTACTCGACAGGATATAATTCTAATCCACTTTCATAAAACTAATGATACGGTTCAAAACTCTTCATAATTAATATCATTGTCCAATCTACAATCTTCTATGCTATAATTTTTTTTAAAATTTTTCAGTACCCAATTTGAACTTCTTATCAGTTATAGTTTTTGCAAATAATGGCAATGTATTAAAAAGTTTTACACCAAATGATTATAACCGCCGAGATTTGCTTAGCCTGACACAGTCTGCATAAATTAAACGATTATTTCAAGTACTATAATAAAGTGCATGACTTCTTTTGCTAAAAGTAAACTAATTTTCCTAATAACGAGGGCAAGATGAACAAACACGGCACAGTGAGTATATTCAGCTCAACAAAGTGTGGCGTTCAGGATTCACGATCAGGGATGCCCTTAATACATATAATTACTGTTTTTTTGCCGCATAAAAACCTGTCTTGCTTTCTGCGGAGTTGGTCAATAAAATTATCCCATTTAAAAGATGAGCATGGAAATAACGAGGAGATGGTGGGTTTTGGGGCACCGGAAAAACTATATATAACAAAACCAGTATATATGTACGAGTGGTTTCTCCGTGCGTGGCGCTATCATTATGAAACCCACCACCGCATCCCCATGGAGATGAAAAAGATTTTGGCTTGGAACTGAGTGGTGGGTTCGGCGATATGGATGTAAAAAAAGCGCATAGCTCCGATGGACTTCTTATTTTAAGTCGCAGCTGGGAATCAAGTGCCGAAGTATCCGAGACTGGCCGGAATGTTCCAGAAGATTCCGGAATGTTCCAGACATAATGTTAGCCTTCAGAAGCAATTGGATATTTCAGAATTTTCAAAAATGTTCTAAAATAATCCAGACGCTTCTGGACCATCGAAGGGATTTACTGTTCCGGAACGTTCGAGATAGTTTTAGAATGTCCTAGAAACAGGAAGCGGGCTATGGAGCTAGGGACCTTTAACTTGGTGCATATTACTCCAGGAGAACAAAAACTTAGCATTTCAATTATTTGCGTCCAAGTTGTAAAATATGCACCTCAAACTAACTATCGGAAATCTTGGTTTTTGCGCTTACTGGCTGATGGCTGACCATGTAAGCCTAAATGGAAAACAGATTGATTTGGATGAAACTCACTAAAAGTTTTGAACTGTAAACTTCTATAACCGCACCGCGTCCAAAAGATGTCTATACATGTGTGGATAGCAGAGTATATATAGTTTAGGCCTACTTGTTGCTGGCGGTGAATCGGATTTTACCGTCACGCGTTTCACCATGCATTTTGTGAAACGCTCTAACGTGAAACGCTCTATTCTATCTGTTTGAAAAAAGTTTTGGTCTTGCCGAGATTCGAACCAGCAGAGTTCATCACCATATACTAGCGCGTTAGGCCACGAACTCGTTTGGTATATTTGAGTTGGGTATATGAGTGTAACAGATTGTCCTACGTCATAGGCTTAATCTTTTAACGTTAATACAATGTGCAGTTTAATCAGTAGCCTAATACCTCTGAAATGGATATTGTGCTTCCTCATTTCGTAAGTTGTGTTAAAAAGTCTACACTTCTACCGTGCGGTCTTAAGCACACAATTACATTTTTTAGGTTTAGTGAATTCTCAATACTTATTCGATATTTCTTTCATTCATATCCGAGAGTGAATCCTTTTGTATCCCCGCTATCTCTTGGTCAAAAATAGTTTTGGTATTAATATATCAAAACGATAGCCCACTAGACAGTATAATTTTGGAGTCACCCAAATTCGGCCGCCCAAAATTCATAATAAATTGTTAATTGAGTTTTGATTATTTTGACATTTTCGAATTAGCACGCTTTACCACCATATAAGCCTAGGTTATATAAAGTAAACTAGCTGTGACAGACAGAATACAAAGTGATCGCTAAGGGTTCCTTTTATAATACCAAACACTCAAAATTTGCATTCATTTTTAATTCAGTCCTGAAGTGGAGCTCACAACTCAATGATAATATAAGTATGTAATTTAATACATCAACATCTACCTCCACCTGTTTTCGTTCTTCTTAAAACGTGCTATTTTAATTATGTTGAGATGACAGTTAACAGCGTACACGACACCAGCGGTAGCTTACTATATTTACATTGTAAAAAGAATCATTGTTTTTGTACTTCATACATACCCGCGCGTTAAGGTCTCCGAACAGGTTCTCTTGTTATATTATTTGTGCACTTCACACCTATCCCTTCATCAAAGTCTCCGCAGCAGGTTGCATTGCTATGCGGTAGACCTTGGAACAGGTAGTCGCCGAGGCAGGGAAAGGTGTTGCCGAATTTTTTCATCTTGTTTGGTCACGAAAATAGCGTTGTAAATGTGTTGAAACCTTGACAGCGGTTTAATGTAATTTATTAGTTGAGGAATTTATTTTATTATTGCAGTAAAACAAAAACCTATAAGGGTTTGGCGGTAGCGTCGTAATTGACGTAAATATTATAAAAGCTGACGACAGGTCTGTACTTGAAGAAAGATAATTAGATTTAAGGTTAGTATTTTTGTCACACTAAGTTTTTAGAAATTACAGAAACAATTAATGGTTGGTTTGTCTATTGAAGGTTCTATGTACAGTTTGCCCAAAATCATGCAGAATTTGTATTCGTATTATATCAATTGACAAAAAAAGTAACTGTGTGCGATCGTGGGACCCCCATCAGGAACGAAGTTCGTCACGTCTTTTCTTAAAGGTGTAGAATTAATTATAACATCAAAGCTAAGATGGTGAACACAGATAAATGTCCATTCATTGTAAATGGATTCAATAAACATAAAATGTTGGTTCATCAGTCTAGGCGTAACCTAAAATTATTGTATGTGTGTTGCCGTTAAGGCAGGCAAAATAAATTAAATATACACACAATAATTTTAGGTTAGGCCCAGACTGATGACTGAACATTTTATGTTTATTGAATGTATTTCAGCGCTTGACGATAATATCTGAACTACGCCGGACGGAAACGATCGTCTCTTAATTTAAATTGATGAACCAAAACACATGTTTCTTGAATGTATTTACATTCATTGCCATAGCAAACAATTTGATAGCGCTTTTTCGTTACGCGTATTTTCTGTTTGTAATTGCCATAGCAACCAATTTGATAACGCTTTTTCGTTAGTTTTATTTTATATTTGTCATTGCCATAGCAACAAATTAATAACACTTTTTTCGTTACGCATTACATTTTCTATTTATTAACTGCTACCGCAACCCGTGTTCCAAATATTGCTTTAAAATTGTGTGCCATGACCTACGAAGTCCAATTTTTATATTCATTATCAAAGCAACCAATTGAGTAAAACAACAAATCGCAAGCTTAACACAAGTTTAACCCTATAAGCATCAGGCAACGAGAAATCTCGTTGATGCGTTTAAATCAAAATTGGTGCATCAAAAATAATAGTAAGTACATCATTGTACTCAGGACATTCTGACGATTAATTTGGTATATTGTTTATTACACTATGTCTTATAACTATCTCGCAAAAAATACACAAAAGTTCAAAACATGACAAAAGCGTTAGTCTGTCTCGTGATAGCAAAAAATAAACGAGTTTTTCTCTTACCTTATCATAGACCAAATATTGTCTGACAAACAAGTTAGTTATGTCATTGCATAGATCGAGACCTGCATATTTTGTATTTATAATTAAATAACTTTTATTATTTTTCCGAAACCTTTACTTTTGAAAATTTGGTTTAAAAATTTATTTATTTTACCGTTCGCAAAGCAAAAAAGTTTCAGAAAATAAAAATAAATATTTATTCTCTATAGCAATGCTAACCATACTTTTCTAAACAAGAAAATATATAATAGTTTACCCTTTACTTGAATAGGCTACATTATGTAGAGTTTTCAATATGTACAGGTAATTTTTTGCAAATTGCTCATTTTTGTTATTTTACCCCAAAACATTGTTTTTTTTAGAAAGTAATTTTTTTGAATTTTTTTATGTAAAGAAATGTATTTTCTACATTTTGTACGATTTGGATTTATAATTTAATTTTGTTTCCTATTTTTCCAAGAGCCCTACATTTGAAACTTTTGTTTACCAATTTAATTTGTTTTCCGTTCAAAACGCAAAATAAGTTAGAGAAATTTTTTTAAAAATATTTTATCTTCACAGAAATGTTCTTCATACTTTCCTGAACAATAAAATGTATAATAGTGTACACTTTACATGAATAGGATACATTTTATAGATGTTTAAGTGATAATGTGTTCAAGCAGTGAAAAAGTGCCTGACGCTTAGAGGTATATCTAGCAGTAATTGGCCTGACGCTTGTAGGGTTAAGTTGTGGCTACACGGAAGCAATACATTGTAATGTTTCTTGAATGCATTTACATTCATTAGCATAGGAACCAACTTAGCGAATTTAGAAGCAGTTAATTATTTCTTCATGAACAGAAGATTTTAGGTTAGGTTAACAAAATAAGAGCGAATATAAAAAATGGGTACACAATTTACCTGTTTACGTCTATTCAATCCTTGTTATTATAGCTGTTATTATATTACCTTGTTATTGTATTCGTTTTAAAACTCAATCCGGGAGCTACGCAACACAATGAAAATAAGAGCAAACATCCGAACACAATCAAAGAAATCTGCAAAAAACGCTCACTGTGTGTTTTTGTATGATGTTTCCTTTTTCTATTTCTTGGCTGTATCGAATTTCGTGATAAACCAAATTATTTCCTAGAAGTTTTTTAAAATCTGAGCAGGTGAACTTAAATTACTAACCATAATTACTGTATCGTTAAAATTTCACCTATTTTACTACTTGTAAATATCAAAAGCATATAGGCTATGTACGGGTGCCTGCAATGTTCCATATGTTTATGTTTTATGATATTATTTTATTGATTTATTAGTTACTGTAAAGTAACAATGCAAAATGAATTTGTAATTATTTTTGTTTTACCTTAATATACGTTCACTGTTGTATTGATTCTGATTTAGTTTCTTTGTTTCTTGCATACGTTTGAAATCACTACTTGAATATCGCTGTAATTATGTATGGTATTGTGATCGTGCTAACCCAAATAAAATGTCAATAACCATTTTTAAATTGGTAGTCAAATTTAAGATTTTGTAACCTACTGACCGTAAAACCGCTTAAGTTGACACAATTTTGTACCGTGTTTGGATTCATTTTGCGAGGAATAATATTTATAGTTCAGTAATTACAGTAAAAATTAAGTAAAGTTAACAGTTAGGAATATGTGATTTTGTAGCACAAGGGCTAGTTGGTGATTCATAGAAGAACGATTAAGGGGCGGGTAAGCTGTGTGGGTGTGTCTGCGCGTGGGGGAGTGAGGGGCGATCTTACTCAGGGCGCACGGCTGTCTGGACAAACTATAGACCACCGTTCATTTACTAGAACGTGTTAAAATAATTCTATTGCACTCTGTATTATCTATACTAATATTATAAAGAGGTAACATAAGTTTGTTTGTATGTAGGGGGTAATCTCTGGAACTACTGAACCGATTGAAAAAATAGTTTTACCAATAAAAAGATACGCGATCCCTGAGTAATATAGGCTGAATTCATTTTGATAAAAACTGTTTTTATTTCAATATTTGTAAATTTGGTCGGAACAATTCTTAGGTTAGGCTTATACTGATGAACCAACACATGTATTTACATTTATTACCATAGCAACCAATTGAATAAAATATCATAAAACAGCTGTTTGCTCCAATATTTGAAGCAATTATTTGTATTTCTAACTTTTAGGTTAGGTTTTTATTAAAGTGTAGACATGAGCCTTGTTGGTTGTTTTAACCTTTATTACAACTACTGCTGTTATAAAGTATACGAAATAATTTGATTTGAACATTTAACATTATTTACCGTCTTAGATTTGGGGTTATTATTAATCCTACACCTTTATTATAAAGAAAACATAACATGCTATGTGTATAGAAGGTTCCATCAGGGTTGGCGTGCGGAGCACACAGGAGTTTCGTCTAGTACTATATATATATATAATAGTAAATTAGTTGTGTATCTTCATGACTAAAACTGCAATAGCCAGGAAAAAATAAACAAAAAATTAAATGGGTAGGTTTACTCACAGTTAAAGAATGCTAGCTCAAACTCCTTAGATGTATTGATACATAAGTATGCAAAGTAGGTAAGTGATAAATTAAAATTTGAAGTCCTCTGTCATAGCTCAACCGCTTGGTACTTGCCTCATAAGCAAGACGTCCCGGGTTCAAATCCCGCGGGGGACCATAAAATATTAAAAGCCCAAAAAACATGCTCGTTAGCCGAAAGGCACAAAGTGGCATGGAAAGCAAAAAAAAGCCGAATAAAAAAAAAAAAAAAAAATTAAGACGCTCGAGATGTATTGTGCAGGCGAGATCTGTCACTGGATATAACGCTGTATCAACAAGTTTCAAGTATCGTCTTACGTAATAACTTGTCATAATATGCATGTGCGTTCGACTTTGTAGTCGATGTCTTGAAAACATGTATGTGTAAAAGAAAAAGTCCTGACTGATTTATAATAACGTACTGCCAAAACTATGATAGCTGAAGCCTTAAAATGTCCAGGGTACCTTCATACCACCGTGTAGAAGTGCACTAAGAAAGGTTACAAAATATTGATTTGAAGAGTGGTCACTCCCAGACCTTAACAGATAAAACAGCTGATTAGAATCAGCTGATTAGCGACACAATTCTAGGTGTGGCCTATTCGGAACCTACACATGTCTGTCGAATGCGTTTACGTTCATTACCATAGCAACCAACTTAGACGATTTAGAATCAGTTAACTATTTTTACCAATTTTTTAGGTTAGGTTAACCAAATAAAATCAAATACAAACAAAAAATAAATTCAAAAGGCTTACTGTATCATTCAAACATCTGTTGTTACATAACACGTATTACAAATAAAACGGCTGATTTGGATCGTAAACTGAACACAATTTTGGGTTAGGCCTGTACTGAATCAACACACGTTCCTTGAAAGCATTTAGATTGATTACCATAGCAACCAAAATGGCAAATTTAGAGTTAGGTAATTATTCGTCACAATTGACAGTTTTTTACTTTCCTTACCCTATACTAGGTAAGGTAAGTATTGCGATCGACCCAAAAATTCGATGTCGAGTTTTCATAATATCTTTACGTTTCAAGGCCCCCTGAGTCCAAAAAATGCATTTTTGGCAATTGGTCTGTCTGTGTGTGTGTGTGTGTCCGGAGTGCACAGGGCAAACGGCTGGACGGATCGAACTGAAATTTACAGGATATCTTCAAACACGTAAACAATTAAACCCATGTAAATTTGAAGCAAATCGGAGGTGGTGTCTTACCGTGGGACCAGTTTTTAGCACATTTTTGGTATTTACTCCAAAACCCCTCTAACGATTTTGATTAAACTTTGCTAACATACTCTACTCAGACCCCCTTAACACGCTATGTACGCTATTACCCTTAAAAATTCGTTGAAAACAGTTATTACAAAAACGCAAGTTATTTTGTTTGTATCTCCGAAATGGCTGGTCCTATCGACTTGAAAATGGTCTCATTCGATTCAGCGCCCAAAAGAATGTCAAAAAAATACCCCACTCAACTTTTTCCATTTTTTCAAAAATTGACCCCAAAAACGCCCTTTTTGGGGGCAAAAATGACTTTTTTTAAACTAGCCGTGTTTGGTATCGACCTTGACATTTTTGGGGGTGAGAAATCGATTGAGACCAAAATCAGGTCCGTGGGATTAACCGTTTTGAAGTTAGTACCGCTTTCTTCGAAACGGATACTCCTATTAACTCGAAAATGGTATCATCAATCTCTCGCTCGAAAAATTTGGTAATTGATACAGCATCTATTTTGGTAAGGAAAGTTGTGTGATGTGCACACCAGATGTTTTAGATTAGGTAATAGCAAATACAATCAACGAAAAAGGCTAACTATATCATATTTAAAACACCTGTCACTGCCTAAATTTCCTAAATTGGTTGCAAATAATCGTGTTTTGGTTCATTGTAGCCTAACTTAAAATAAAATTATGTTAATTTTTTTATCCAAATCAGCTGTTTTATTTATAATATGTAAGAACGCTTCGATTGTATTATAATGCGGTATGCATTTTTCGTTTATTTTTGTTTGTGTTTGCTTTTAGTTTGTCAATCTAACCTAAAAATGCAGTTGGTTTTGATAAAAAAATAATATAAACTGATTCGTTGCAATTGTAATTAATGCAAATTAATATGTGTTGCTATGCTTTTGATCCAAACAGCTGTTTTATCAAAATGTTTACTATTTTTACGCTATAAAATTACATTTTTGCAAATTCCTTTCTTATGTAAAGTAGTTTTTGTTCCATGTTGATTCTACTTCAGTCAGTCAATCAGTCAGTCAGTCTATCAGTCAGTCAATCAGTCAGTCATTCAGTCAGCTTCTTATGTGCGGAGTGTCCCACGAAGAGGTTTAAACGTTTGTTTTTGTATAGCTTGGCCCATTAATGCATCGATCTTTTTGAAACTTTACAAGCCTCACAATAGAGGCTTTAAAAAGGTTCTGTGAAAATTTTAGCAGTACAACACTTGCAGTAACAAAAAGGCGTATTTCACCAGTTTAAAATACTGCTTTACCGTATAACATTTTGGTCATATTTTATAACTTGAAAACTGCCAATTTTCTATATAAACAAAAAAAAATCTCTGTCTTCAATCAATCGTCATTCCCTTGAACATATCACAGACTACAATAATCTGTTTGTATTTGCTCCACCGTGGGAGTTGGTGAGGAAAACGAGCAGAGGGCGGAGCTAAATGGTGGTGCGATCTAGTGGTTCAAATAGGCAAGTTTTCGAGATAAAGTAGAAACTAGCCATACAAATTGATTGCTATGTTTCGAAGTTGTAGGGTGAGTTGATTTCTCAATCTCAAAACATGCTGAACTGTGGATGAACTAATCTGATTGGTGTATTAGGTGTACAAAATTTCGAAACTAATAAAATCCAATTAACTATAAACTAAATTTGTTTAGCAAAAGCATGATTTTTTCAAATAGTGCATGATTTTAGTTGCAATGCAACAATCAATCCATCCCGGTTACCTACCTAAACATTTTTACATTTTTGTTTCTAAAATGGACCCAAACAAGGCTAAAATTCGTTTCTGTTATTCCTGCTGACTTAAAATTCTCAATAATTGACCCCAATAGTCTTGTGAATGAAATGTTAAAATTTAAATTGTGTGCTTCGGGAGAAGTGTAAACTTTTTAAACCAACTTACGAAATGAGGAAGCACAATGTCCATTTCAGGGGTATTACCAATTAAACTATACATTGTGTTAACATTAACGGGTTAAGCCTACGACGTAGGACAATCTGTTACACCCAACTCAAATATACTAAACTAGCAATGCGTTTGTGGCCTAACCGGCTAAGGCGCTAGTCTATGGTGATGGACTCTGCTGGTTCGAATCTCGGTAAGACGAACATTTGTTCAAACTGAAGGAATAAAGCTTTTCAGAAAATGCGTGACGGAATAGAGCGTTTCACAATAGAACGTTTCAGAAAATGCGTGACGGAACAGAGCGTTTCACAATAGAACGTTTCAGAAAATGCGTGACGAAACAGGGCGTTTCATAAAAGAACGTTTCAGAAAGTGCGTGACGAAATAGAGCGTTTCACAATAACACGTTTCTGAAAATGTGTGACGAAATAGAGCGTTTCACAATAACACGTTTCAGAAAATGCGTGACGGAATAGAGCGTTTCTCAATAGAACGTTTCAGAAAATGCGTGACGGAACAGAGCGTTTCACAATAGAACGTTTCAGAAAATGCGTGACGAAACAGAGCGTTTCATAAAAGAACGTTTCAGAAAGTGCGTGACGAAATAGAGCGTTTCACAATAACACGTTTCTGAAAATGCGTGACGAAATAGAGCGTTTCACAATAGAACGTTTCAGAAAATGCGTGACGAAATAGAGCGTTTCTCAATAGAACGTTTCAGAAAATGCGTGACTGAACAGAGCGTTTCAGACAATGCGTGACGGTAAAATCCGATTCACCCGCCAGCAAACCTAGCGCTGAAGTGCGCCTATAGAATACGTCTATGACGTAGGACAATCTGTTACACTTATATACCCAACTCAAATATATTTTTTAGTGCGCCGAGGTGCGCCTATTACACTTCAAAAATATCTCAAATTTTTTATATTTCTGAATTTAAAAGAAACTCCGTGAAATTAAAGCATTACTTTGTTAGAAAATGTATACCAGAATATTGTTGGTATTATACATTTTTTGCTAAACCCGATATAGAAATTGAAAAAAATGGTGAAGGTAAATTTTAATAAAAACCTCCACATCTTCACCGCTATTTAATCCGTATTTCAACGGGGTTTTCCGAGCACTGATCTTATACTCTTAGGTTTTCCGAAAAACACATTTGAACTCTAAATGAGAGGGGGGGGGGGGGGTCCCCTCGATTGAGGCATGGTGGGGTACACGTTTGATATCTGTCTTCAAATTTACCATTACAAAATTATAGTTTTTACAAAAATAGCATAACATTTTGTGGCTAATTTTACTTGGCTGGAAACATTCGCTAAATGTTTTCCGTGCAAAGAACACCTTGACTGACGCACAGAAGGCTTTGGCTGGTGTTCGTTGATCCCGGTCCCGCATTGTTGCTTACAAGCCCCCATAACACACGAAGATACGTCGTAAATCCGAGGTACGTGTCAGCTCTACAGTGTTGTTGTGGATGACGATCTGGCAACGTCGGATCCTTAAAGTAATTACACGTATTGAAGATGTTGTGTAAA
>JAGFPH010003975.1:43468-81342 GCA_018207615.1 Philaenus spumarius | reverse complement strand
AGGTTAGTTTCAAATTAAATTCAAATCATAAATTAAATAAATGTAAAATCGATATTCCCTAAATTTAAATAATAAATGTAAATAAATTAAATTCAAATAAATTTAAATTAAATTGATTATAAAATTAGACTGTCTGCCAAGCCTATTAAAAATTAGAATTATAGGTTTAACATTAATATTGGATAGAAATTGTATGTACAAGCAGACGGTGAGAAAAGTGAGTTGTTTATGTTTAGTTTTGAAAAAGTTTTGATTTTGAGTTTTGAATAAATTAATTACTGAAATACTGAGAGTAATCAATTACCTGTTTATGGTTATCCATTCATGATAATTTCCTTTATTAGAAATAGTCTAATAAATGTGTTTAGCTGTAGAAATAATCAAAGCACAAATAAGGTAAGTTATAAGGGCTGTTCCACTGTTCTCATTTCCCTGAGATCAAAAATAATCAAGAGTTCTCGTAAATTAAATTCAGAGCTAGTAAACTTATTAATTTCTGGAAGCTATTTTAAAGTGTTAGAGTCAGTCGAAATACTTATAGAAATAGGTATCAGACACCCAGTTGCATCACCTAAGCTAAAGATAAAATTTTGGCAAAAGGCTTCCAGTAGGTGTTGTAACTTATTATACAACAAAAGAACACGTTGAATTGTTCCGTTGTAAAATTGGAGCAGCCAACGTGGGGTTCGTTGTAGTGTGTAAAAAATTTGGACCAAATCGGACTTAAAATGCGGCCGCTAAAGTGCGAACACATATATAAAATTGAACCATCTGGGGACCATGATCAGTGCTCATTTACCACTCTCGACTTTAGGTCTTACCATAAGGATCACTGCAATAGCTCATTTTTCTATTTAAATTCGCTAATAAACACACCATAGACGCGCTTTGCGAACATTCCTTATTGGGAACACTTAAACGCGACGTTCTATTGCTCTTCGAAATCAAACTTTTCCTCGCGTCAGATCCACGCCAATGGACTCCAAGTACCAAAAACGACTGTTTTATCTTCCGAGATACGGAAAACTAAAAATCCTAAAGTAGATTTCCAATCGAAAACGTATTTTCGACTAAAACTGAGTAGGGGAGACCGGGACACGTCGCTCATAGGGGTAGGTTGGTCCAACTGCTTTAATTCTTGAACCAGCAGTCAGAACGCGTTACAAGTCAGACAGAATGTTGGCAAACCTGTTCTGCTTCCTCTCCGTGACTGTCAGTTCACTAACAAACACGAGTTAAGGGTAACGTCAATTGTTAATTTTCGTTAATCTCGGAGTAAATTTTTGTGGCTGTTTTAAAGTTGTTACTGTTCTCTGCAGATACTTCACAAGAACAAAGGCAAGTAATATTTTGAAAGTTCAGTATGTAAGGATTCTTATGGTGGAACGACAGCAGTAAAATGTTGTGTAGTTTTTTGTAGAACAGCAAAACTATTTTGTATTCAGGGGCAGGTTGGCCCACATGAATTGGAGCATGTTGACCCGCAGGCCAACCTGCCCCTGTGCTTTATGCTCAGGATGTTCAGATGACCTGCCCAGAATGTTCTGGAGATGCTAACCCATCCGGTTGGATGCCCGAAAATGGTTTTTATAATTTATTTTGAGACATTTTTTTAAACACGTCCACTACTCTAAGGCACACCCGTGCCTTGTGTTAATAGATAATCATAGCTCCCATCTATCATCTGACGTTTTAGATTTTTCCAAGGATAATGGAATAACACTTTTATATTTCCCAAGACATTGTAGCCATAAGCTACAACCATTGGATCGAAGCGTCTATGGTCCTTGTAAATTCAGCTAGTGACAGTTGGGTGACAGCAAACAGACGGCCTATGACGATCTACGACATTCCAGGAGTTGTCAAAACTACCCTTCCCAATGCAATTAATCCAGTAAACATTTCGGGCCAACGTGCCCCGCCCACTGTCAGTTCGGGCACGGGGTAAGTTGGCCCACATGACATCACACCCTAATTAAATTAACAGAGTTTTTAAATTTGCAGATTAATCATAAATAAATATTTATTATACTAGTTAAATATACTGGGTATTGTGCAAAAATACACCAAATAAAAAACCAAAAATAGGTATACAAAAAACAATTATAAAAAGGTGGGCCAACCTGCCCCGGTCTCCCCTATCTTGCTTTTAAAAGACTTGACCATTTCGTAGAAATAAGTTTCAGATTGTTTCAGTTTTAATAAAGTTTGAAGCCCCGAACAACTGGAACAATCAACTCACCGCAATGAAATCATTCTACAGTTTCAGGCCAAGGCCATCGTATGGTTTAGCAGGTCATAGTAAACACGAATGTGTCGTCAAAGCAAAGGGTGACAATTATATCATGCAGGCAGTGGGATTTCCCTCATCAATGAAACCAATGCTCATGGTTTAGTTTCATAATTTGTAGAGTACCAGTACACATGGGTAGCGAATATTTCGTAGGCAGTTTAGGTACAAAATGTTGGTATTTCATTAACTTGTCCGGTCTCGGATGGATTAATTATCCACGGCCTTTTCGAATGTATGCCAGATAGAGCTTTAACACACCAACGCACAATCGAATACAACAATATTTCGTAAAGGCGGACAAAGAGACTGGCTTGACAGCTGGACTCTTTGTCCCACTCTTTACGCTTGTATCTCGCGCTGACCTACCTATCAAATATTTGAATTTATCGTTATATATTCGTAAGTAGGCCTATAGCATTAAATTATGTTCAGATTGTTGGTCTTTTCACTAACTAGTGTGGAGCTAAATTTCGTGCCAATGTTTAAATGTCCCCGTCTGAGGTGGACTGAGAGTCCGCACCTTTACTTAATGACAGGTGAAAATAAAAATAAAAGTTATTGTACTTTATTATATATATTAGTGACCTGGATACTGGAAAAATGAATTCATAAGTTAATCAATGTTTATGTTAAACGCTAGCCGGCCTTTTCCTAAACATAAAGTAATTCACTTTTTAATATTCTATAATCGACCTAAATTCTTGATACTTCATTATTTAATGAATTAAATTAAGTAATGTTTTATGTTATAGCCTGTCCAAACGGTGGTGTCTCTACAGCGCCGAGTCTCCACAGTGCCTGTGGTAAATTAGTCTCCACAGCACCGAGTCTCCACAGCGCATGTGGTAAATTAGTCTCTACAGCACTGAGGCCATAAATTATCAAAGGGTCTGCTGAGTGATGCTGAAGTGACAAGGGTTGATATCTTCTCTTTTAAAATGAATCCGTAATGGTTTTCATTGCAGACATGATACGCCCCGAATTCTAAAGTAACGTAATGAATTTATGTACTTTTTATGTAATTGTATCTCGTACTTTTGAGATGCTCGCAGTTAATCTTGAATGAATATGTAGAGCCACTTATGTATTACTAGAATGATTTGGTTTAACATTACAAATTAAGTCCAGCAATATAAAAAGCGGCATTATGGCTGTTTTTTTTTTTTTTTTTATCGGTATAGGAGTAAATATTTGTCATATTTTTATTAAACCAAAAATACAAACAATGTTACTTTAGAGTCCGAGGAGTATTAGGTTAGGTTAAGTTAGGTTAGGTCGGCAAGGAAATGTATGCAAAATTTGCGTCATTCCTTGATTTGATTTGTGTTAAACCAAATCATTCTAGTAATATATAAGTGGCTCTACATAGTCATTCAAGATTAACTGCGAGCATCTCAAAAGTACGAGATAAAATTACATAAAATGTAGGCCTACATAAACTCATTATGCTACTTTAGAATTTGAGGCGTATCACGCCATTGCTACGGTTCGTTGCTTTTGTGAATTCCAATTCGGCTGTCAAAACTGTCAGATTATGCCAGGTAGTTGTGGCGCTGTGGAGACGGATTCGTCCAAACAGACGTGCGCTGTAAGCCATAAAATCTACCCTCGCTCCACACGCGCAGGCACACTCACACTGCATACCTGGCGCTAATCTTTCTTCTACGAATCACCAACTACAAAACCACATTTTTCTAACCGTTAACTTCACTTAATTTTTACTCTAATTGCTGAACTCTAAATATGTTTTTTTTTCTCTCAAAATGAGTCCAAACACGGTACATTTGTGACAACTCTAAGCTGTTTTATAGTCAGTAAGTTACAAAATCATAAATTTGAGTACTTAGAAATGGTTACTGACATTTTATTTGAATTAGCAAGATCACAATAGCATAAATAATTACAGTAATTCTATAACAGTGATCATACTAAGAGTAAAATAAAAATAATTACAAATTCATTTTGCAATGTTACTGTACAGTAACTAATAAATCAATAAAATAATTTTATAAAACATAAAACTAACAGTGTCTTCTAAAATTCCCAATGTACGCAAAAAAAAGAAGCTAAATCAAAATCAATATAACAGTGAACTTGTACTGAAGTGAAACAAAATAAAAATAAATATAAATTCGTTTTAAATGTTACTGTACAAATTATAGTTAAATCAAGAAAATTATATTATTAAATTAACAAAAATAATAATAATATTTTTTATTGATTCCTTTTTATATACAATTAAACAATATTAATGTCTAGGAAATACCCAACCATCTGAACATAACATAGGCCTATTTGTCAAATAAAATGTCAATAACCATTTTTTAAATAGTCACATTTATGATTTTGATAACAGTTAAGTTATGTGTACTAATTGGTTTGTTCAACTCGGCATCCTATACAAACACAGTAAATACTACAATATTGTATGGACATTTGTTGTCATTACCTTTTAACTTTGCTATTATCCTTCATCCGATTGTTTTGACAGTTACACCATCCGATAGGGAATCAAAAGGGCTACACAAAAGGTGTCTTGACATTTTTCGTTAAAATGTACGGTTTTGGAGTAATTTAGGTTTGAAATTTTCAAACAGCCGCCATTTTGAAACGCATGATTGGAGTTAATCGTTTATTTTTTTTGAGGTATATCATTGTCAGGTTAAACTTCATACCAAGTTTGAATTCAATCAGTAAAACCGTTCTCTAGATATGAATTATTTTGTACAAATAACAAAATGGCGGATATCTGGAAAACGAAGCGTTTTCGGACCTATGTTTATAGGACCTTTTTTCATTATTTTCACCAGTAGAATACGTCCTGCAATTCTTTCCGTTTCTTCCTGATACACCCTGTATATTATTAAACGTATTTTAACCAATAATATGTCATTATTAAAAATTATCTACAAAATGTTCTTAATGTATGACAATCATAGCTCCTGACAATACTTTAAGTCCAAAGACCATCAGAGGGGTTGCCACTACATGTCCCTACTTTTTACCTATATAAAAAAGGAAAACAAAGACAACATATCGACAGATTAGATTTTTTACAATTCTCTCATTTAAACTAAAAATTACACTCTGTAACGTTCAAAACCCCTCATAACATTAAGCCTTGCATAACAAGATACTAACTCCTTAACATAAAAGCATTGGTGAAGTACCTGTTCCAATTTCAGGGGCATTTTAACCAGACAGTTTCACCTATTGGCCACCCCCAGCGCTGCATGCTTTCACTTTGGGTTTTACCACATCAACCTAGAATTCATTTAAGCCATCTTGATTTGACAGCGTCACTCAAGATAATGCACAGTGCAACCGTTCTTGTGTTCGAAGTAAATGTAATACTATCGAAGCTCAGTTTTTTTTTACTTTCTCCACCCTATACGTAGTATATGGAGAAAGTATTGTTTTCGTAAAAATGTTCGAATTTGAATTTTCAGTTGAATTATCTATTTTGGTGCTCCCAGAACCCCCAAAAATTGTTTAGTGCAATTATCTGTGTTGGTGCTCCCTGAACTCAAAAATATTTTTAGTGGAATTTTTTGTTTTGGTGCTCCCTGAACCCAAAAAAGTGTTTTTAGAGTGGTGTCTGTCTGTCAGTCTGTCAATATGTATACACGACCAGAGAGGACACTATTGGTCCGATTTTCATGAAATTTGGTATGTAGGTACTAAACCCTAATATCTCCAGGCATTTTTTTCATTTTTAGAAATTTTTAATTTTTAAGGGTAATTTACCCCTAAAAACCCATAAAAAACGACAAAAATGCAAATTTCTCAAAAACGGCTCTAACGATTTTGATCAAATTTTCAGTATTTATAGTGCTTAAGATGCCAAACAAAATGACACCACCCGCTTTTATCAAAACTTCGGCGTTTTATAATTGTGGGGAAATGTTTAAAAATAAACAAGTTTGTGTTGCCAATCTAGCATCGCGGCGGCGGCCGCACGGGGTAGCACCACGGTAGCGAGCACGGCCAGTAATTCAAAGGTCGCGCGATCGAATCCCGCCTGGGACAATAATTTTTCTATACGATTGACGTAGGTAGAATATTATTTTTTTGTTTTGTTCTAAAAAGTAGTAAATAAAATGATTAAAAACAATATTATTTTGACTACAGTAAGTTGGGAGAAAGTTTGTGTCAGTTAACTGATACCGTTTATTTGAATTATCATTGTATAAGTAGACGTATATCATTAAATTATGTTCAGAGTGTTGGTCTTTGGTCTTTCCACTAAGTAGTGCGGAGCTAAATATATCGCTGTCCAACCAATGTCAATATGTCCCCGAACAAGGCGGGCTAAAAGCCGCACATTTTCCAGATTATAGTCGGACCCTTCGTCCTCCCCCGCAAAGCGGGTAACCAATGTGCATGACCGTCTCAGGACGCGGACTCATTGTCCGCGAGCCAAAAACTTCAGCTGTTCCACGCAATTTGATAAAGTTGTACAAAATGTTGCGTTACTGTTTCTAAACCTTTCGGAACTACTAGCGGTACGGAATCCTTGCCGGACGTTTTTCAGTGCTCCAGTTGATTTCATGGACTATTATGCTATCTCTGAGTGGCCTCTTGGAGTAAGTACATGAACAGCGTTAACACCAGTCCGTAAACAAATATTTTACTAAACTTTCTCTTTTGTTTGCTTCAAGACAAACCCCGACACACGAGAACAATAAATTATCTTCTTTACAATCCTTGCCAAACCTAAGGTCACTTTTGTAAAACGCAACTGCATAAAGAAACCTGTTGAAACATGTCAAACATAAATGCTAACGGTGATTTGAAATGTAGGTAACTATTAGCGGTTACCTGTGATTTTGGAACTTTCGTTATGGTGATTTTTAGGTATCGAAGAAAAACATTACTATGGTTCAAATTCTGGGATACATCCACTCGTTTTTCGTTTTGTGGTCGATAGACCTCAAAAACAAAGTCAAATTACAAGTTCATCAAATTGTTGCTCGCATAGAAATACTAGAAAAATAAAATGTCCGTTCATTTTGAATATGTGAGAGAAAGCAGTGTTTAATAATAACAATACATTGTCAGGCATGCGCATTTCAGTACGTTTACAGTGAGGGTTTACGTACATTTTCCATCTTTATGAAGCTGTCCTATATTTGCCAGCGGAAGAATTAAACGGACACAAACCCAATGCTGTTAGTGTACAGCCCTGCCACTTGGAGAGCTGAGGTCAACTTAGAAATATTTGTTCACTCCCGCCGAGCCTACTATTTACAACCGACAAACTTTATCTAGGCCTACACAACAAAGCTGAGGGGATTTTTAACTGGTAAATGTGTACAATTATAAGGGCTATATCATAGTGTAATACATTTTTTTAGAAATAACAAAATATTAAGTAATATGTATAGGTATTTTCAAACTGTTTTAAAACTAACTAATAAATGTAGATTACATATTAGGTCTTAAGGTCAGTAGGCGTTGAAAATCCATACTTTTTACTTTCTCACTATACTATAGTATAGAAAAAGTATAGTGATCACAAAAAAAATCGATGTTGAGATTTTTGTGGAAATATCCATTTTGGGACTCCCTGAGTCCAAAAAAGTGTTTTTTACAAAATGTCTGTATGTATGTATGTATGTATGTATGTATGTATACAAACCTAGAGCGAAAACTATTCGATCGATTTCAAACAAATTTGCACCGGACATGTCAAGTAGGCCTTTATAGATGCACGAAAAACTGTTTTGAATTTTTTTTAAAAACAACCCCCTTTTTGGCAAAAAAAAACCCCAAAACATCAGTTATTTTTTTTTTATAAAAAAACGGCTCTAACGATTTTAATAAAATTTGGCTTATTTGTAGCCTTTAATGTACCCTACCATATGCAAAAAACCGCATCTTCCTAAAAATTATCGTTTAGCTAATAATAATAACAACTGATTTTTTGGGGGTTTATTTTAGCCATAAAGGGGGTTGTTTTTCAAAAAAATCCAAAAGCTTTTTTCGTGTATCTATGCAGGCCTAATTGATCTGCTTGGTGCAAATTTGTTCGAAATCGATCGAATAGTTTTTTCTCTAGGTAATAATAATAATATTTATTAGTTAATCTCCTACTTTAATAAATCACCTATCCTACCCCACCTACGATTATGAAGTCACAGTGAATCTGTTTAATAAATTAAATATGTTTGTGGGAAAGTATGTGCCAGTTCCTGGTTCAGTTTATTTACAATTATTTTTGTTTACTTCGTCCTTTAGCAGAAACTACCTAGGCCAAATACACAACAAATAATATACAGGGTGATCCAGAACTATGCGGCCATGTCTCGGAAGCTCATTCTGTAGCTAAAAATAAGAAAAAAAACTTCTTATAAACATAGTCCCGAAAACGCTTCGTTTTCCAGGTAATTATCCCCCATTTTGTTTTTTGTACAAAATAATTCATGTACAGAGAAATGTTTGACTGATTGAGTTTAAACTTGGTATGAAGTTTAACCTTAGAATGATATATTTCAAGAAAAATATGCGATTATATCCAATCTTGCGTTTCAAAATGGCGGCTGTTTGAAAATTTCAAACTTAAATTACTCAAAAACCGTACATTTTAACAAAAAGTGGCAAGACAACTTTTTTATAGCCCTTTTTATTACCTATCGGATGGTGTCACGGTTAAAACAATCAGATGAAGGACAATAGCTAAGTTAAAGTTAATAACAGCATATGTACATACAATATTGTTGAGTTTACTGTGTTTGTGTAGGATACCGGGTTGAACAAACCAATTATTACACATAGCTTAACTATTTTTAATTAAATTAAACCATTTTTGATTTTGTTCTTTCAGGACTTTACCAAGTTTCTGAACAAATTTCCTTTCGTACGTGTTTGTTCTTTTCACACAATTTTAAACAGTTTCTGTCACAGAACCGCTACTGCTTGCCAGATTTCATCGTCACACAACTTAGCACTATACAATCACAGAGTAACCCCAAGACAATCTGAGAGGTTATTCATCTGTGACCACCGCCACGCATCAACAGCCTTCAATTCTATTGTAAAACCATGTTTTGGGGCTAAATTTTGCATATTCTCTGATTAAAAGAAGGCCGGTTGTGTTTTACGGTGCATTGTTTTGGTTACGAAATACGTAAAGCTGACATTTTAGGTCGAGTAGATTGTTGATTCCATTTCCGGCAGACACGACAATATTTAATTGGGAAAATGGGCGTTGTCCATCCGCAAAAGGTCGATAAAATCGTATACGGATTAATCAAGGCCTTAGGCGGTCGTAAACATTGGTTACCTGTTTTGAGAGAGGAGAACGAAAAGTCTTTTATTTCGAAAAAATGCGGAATCATAGACGAAGACATTTTGACATGGATATGACGTTTAGCTCCACACTGGTTAGTGAAAAGACCAACACTCTGAACATAATTTCATGCCTTAGGCCTACTTATAAAATGATAACTCAATAATTCCCAGATCCCCCCCCCCAGTTTTTTTCGGACGAAATTTGATTTTGTTTGTGACTCCGTCCAAAACAATGAGATATGGAATATTGAATATTTAAGCAAGGACCAGTGGCAGTTGTTTTGTTTACACACTTCACTTCATAATCCTCTAGGTTTTGCACTGCAGGGCCGAACTTCCGCAACCGACCATTCCCCGCATTCTCTGAAGTAATTATGTGGACTTGCCCGTCCGACTCCGTCTGTATAATGTTTTTTTTATAGATGTTGCAGTAGCAAGTGCGGTCGGTGCGTTAAACTAAATAAGTAAATCTGTAAAACTTGCAATCATCAAGGTAAAAGTGACATTAACCATGAGTGGTAGGCTTAATAAGAAATGCGATAAAGACAAGGTCAAGGAACGATTTTTAAGTTTTTTTTAAACTGAGCCAACAACAAGTAGCAGCTTCTGCGTCAGCGACAACAAACGACCTTTAGTTCACCCTAATGACGAAAAAACAAGTAAGTTTTCTGCGATTTAGCGTAGAAGAAAAGTTTTGTGCCAGCTATAGACAAAATGATTGTTAATCTCGAGAAAAGATTTGACAAAAATCAAGAGTCCTCTCAGCCATAGAAGTACCTACTCTTACCGGAAAACTGGCAAACGCTCCCCTGTTACAAAATTTAGTTTTGTTTTATGAAGACAATGTATCTCAATCTGTTTTGGATTCGGAATATGTACTATGGTGCCAAAAGTCAAGTGGAGTTAAGGAAGAAGATAGGCATAAAAACAGAAATATATAGGAATAATCAGACAACATCAACAAAATGTCAGTATCAAGCAGCTGCTTCAAATCCAAAGTGATGTTTATTTGAAAAATGAAAATTTATTTGGCGCATTATTGTTACAATAATAAATGTAGTTCCAATCAATACATGAAGTCCATGAAATCCAGTTGACATAAAAAATGTTGAACCATAAATTGATTCATGCAGCAAGTTTTTCTATTCTAACATAGCCTACTTATTAACTGTTCTAGCCACTTTACCAGTTTCAGCATGTGAGGCAGAACAGTATGTTTCTACATTGAAAAGAGTTAAGACCTATTTACGAAATAGGGTGGGTAATGATCGCTTGACAGGACTAGCTCTAATGTCTAGGCCTACTCATTATCTAGCCCCGTTCACGGCCATCAATGTTTTAAATGTCATGGTTAAACAGTCTAATCGCAGATTGAAGTTATGAAAAGTAGGAATACATATTAATTTTAATTCCATACCAATTGTATGAATTGTTTTTTTTAAATTGACAAATTGTGTTTTATATTCTTTTTTTTACTTATTTATCTTTTCTTTGTATTATTTCAATTATTTACATATTCGACTAATGTCTTTTCAGTCTAGTTAATTATATTTTGTACTTATATATTGAATTAAAAAAAGTAGTAATGTTTATATAAAAATGTATATTTTGTGCATTTGTAAGCTAAAAATGGTATTAATACACTATTTTCAGGATCAAAATTTCAAAAAAAACTGACCATCCCTTTCCAGATCCCTCGGTAGGACACTTTAAGCCAGACCTCCCCCCCCCTTTACAAAATCCTGGCTACGCCAATGTTTTCAACCACCTCGGTTGAAATGTCAATTATAGAAGTAAACAGAAAGAAAAGTTCATTTTTCGCAACACAAGCTATATTAAATATCCATCTTTCACAGTATTGTCCCTAGGTAAAATTAAACGACAAAATTAAAATATAGCAGCGAAGGTTTCGGTTCGACCAGAGCCCAGTCGGGGATGAGTCACTTTATAATCACTTAAACCGCCGTGACCCGTGACTCACACCACACCTGTCCGTCCATCTGTCTGTCAGCTGGCCAACAATTTAGCGAGCTGTTCGACGTTTGGCCGCTTATCAAGGAAATGCTTTACATCTTTAGATTGGCTATTTGGTGATTGCACTGCCTCACGAAAACCACTAAATTATACATCGCTATTATAAACGAGGAAACTGGATCGTTTGTTAAATTAATTTGTATCAAGACCTGATTTTTTTTAATCTAACAAATCGTACATTTGAGTTAGTCCTATTTAAGGGTCTGCTCCAGTAAAAATAAAATGGATTTTTATCCCATAAGAGCAATGTTAAATTTCAAACTAATTATTTCGTTTACTTTTTACCATAAAATTGTTTGCAAGGTCTCATTTTAAGCACAGTCACAATACGCATCCGTCTTGCAATTTACATTTTTTTAACTTTCTTTCATTTGTCAAGTAACTGACATTTAGTAAGTACAAAGTTTGAATTTTTTTCCTAACACAATAAAAAATTAATTATGAAAAATAATTTGCAAGCCGGATGAAAAAAAAAGAATATTCAGTTTTTTTTTTTCAACACTCAATTACAAAAGATAGACTTATAAAAATAGTTTGAAATGAGGCAATGTCAAAGCGTTCAGCTGCAAGAAATTGCACTGTTTAGATAGGGATACAGTGATACCGGAAGTGCGTTTCCTGTTGCTTTCTCGTTTACTGGAGAAGACCCTTAAATTAACGATTTTAGAACCAAATAAACTAAGCAAAACTAAAATAGTGTGCATTTTTAAATTCAGTGAAGGTTTTCATCGTATTAAGCCTGTATTAGTCAATTAACAGAGGTACAAACATTTGTGATTCTATTGAAATAGCAATAATAAGACGAAAAATCGCAAAACTTGAATTTTGATTAAGTCAAAGTACAAATTTAGTTAAAAACTAACTAAAAAAACTAAAAGATATCCACATTCGGACTGTCCTAATCTTTAAAATGACAAATTGGGAATAATTTTCCGATCATTATTATTCCGGTAATTTTTTTGCGCGTTTAACAAAGCTCTTATGGGGGTTGAAATTCAAGATGGTGGCTGAGTCTGTCAACAACAAACTTTATATTAGCGTTTACGCCTTTAGGGATTTTCAACGTGGTAAATGTACAGAGCGTAAAACTTCACGGTGAACCGAAGAGATTAGCTCACGCGCATGGTTTTGATCAAAATTGTAAACATAACCTTATAGTATATTTTAGGCTTGACTTTGTGTTGAATTGTTTGTGCTAATCAGATGTCTCGATGTACATTATTAGCGAATTTCCGTGGAAAAGATGAGCTATTGCAGTGACCTATGGTGAGAACTAAGGTCGGGAGCACTAAACGAGCACCGATCATGGTCCCCAGAACACGTTTTATAGTGTCAGTAAAAATGTTATATATATGTGTGTGTCTGCACTCTAACGGCCGCAGTTTACGTCTGATCTGGTCCAAATTTGGTACACATTTTGGTTTTCTAAGACGCACGGACGAGTTCGTCATTCAACAACAATCCAACAACCGGAAGCACGTTTTTGACCGGAAGTAAAATTGTTTTGAGATTCTTCGCATTAGAATGATTTTTTTTTGGGGGGGGGGGGTCAGAAAAAATATATGTAGGAGATTTTTCTGCACATTTTGGGTTTTTACACGACCTTATAGCACGTCTGGTACTCCCAAAATCGATGAAAACTTAAATACGCTGTTTTTGTCCACCGCGAGCTAAGCGAAGCAGTCCATAATCCGAGGCCTCAAGGTCGAAGCAGTGGGGTCGCCGGAATACTACCCCCCGGAAAACTACCCCCCCAAGCAGGTTCCTACGAGATTTTGACGTCAGAGATCGGGGGGAGGGGCAGTTTTCCAGTCACGCACACTCAAGTTTCGATATAATTAGAATAAAAAAAAAACTAGAGGACTAACCTAAACTGTTTAGTCCCCAAAGCAGTGCGCGAGAAGGGGCTGGAGGCTGAGGTAGAAACAAATTCTACTAATATAATTTGTACAAACAGGCAACAAAGCCCTCGTGAGTAGACCAATCCCCAAATAGTTGGTTGAAACCATAACACATTTTTGAAATTTCGCCAGTCTCACGTCAACGGCTCAGCTGCTGATCGCATTATTGGAACGAGATTCTTTAACATGGGTCGCGGTAGGAGTTAACAAATAGAAAATGTAATGCGTAACGAAAAAAGTGTTATTAATTGGTTGCTATGGCAATGACAAATTTAACATACGAGTAACGAAAAACCGTTATCAAATTGGTTGCTGTGGCAATGAATGTATGTGTTCAAGAAGCATGTGTTTGGGTCATCAATTTAAATTAAGAGACGATCGGTTCCGTCCGGCGTAGTTCAGATATTATCGTCAAGCGATGAAATACATTCAACAAACATAAATTGTTCGTTCATCAGTCTCGACCTAACCTAAAATTATGGTGTGTATATTTAATTTGTTTTACCTGCCTTAACGGCAACATGCATACAATAATTTTAGGTTAGGCCTAGAAAGTAGTTTTAAGTCTAGGTCTAACCTAAAATTATTGTATGTATGTTGCCGTTAAGACAGGTAAAATAAATTTAACATACACACAATAATTTTTTAGGTTAGGCCTAGACTTATGAACCAACGTTTTGTGTTTATTGAATGTATTTACAATGAATGGACATTTAACTGTGTTACCATCTTAGCTTTGATGTTATAATTAATTCTATACCTTTATTATAATAACATTAAACGAACGGAAACAGTAAATATGTGTATAAAAAACAAACTAATAATAAACGGCAATTGAAAGATTAAAATTATGTGTGTATGTTGCCGTTAAGGCTTGGTTAACTTTGTTCCTGACGGGGGTCCGACGACCACACACATTTACTTCTTTATTTCTATAATATCAGCACTAAACTTAACCTAAAAGTTTTAAACATAAACTTAAATGGCTTACATAGTTGTTGCGGTATTGCAGGTGAAGGTCGAAATGAGCTGTTTGTATGACAACGAAAAAATCAATCAATATAATCTTCCGTATGTGGTATATACCCTTTTGTTACTTTTGTTACCGTAGGCCTACGTATGGACGTACACTCGTTTTTATAGGAGTAGATTATTTTATGCATTAATTCAAGTTTCAGTTAAGAGCTTTGTGTTGAGCTCCATTGCAAATACTCGGTGTGGTTATTGTCATTGGTTAGATCAGTACCTGTATTGAGAGAATGTCTTGTTGAAGCGGTTATCGGTACGGAACCCTCAGTCAAACTAGCACTTCCTCGCATTTTTAATTTGCGTGTAACAAATTTTTTGTTTTATACTTTCGAAGACAGGTACTTTTTATCAACTTATGATCCGATGAATATTTAGCTCCCGATCTACTCGGGCTGCAGACGCCGGCAGAACAATGACGTCACACTGTGATGAGCCACACACGCGCAGTGACCACAAGTTATTGTTTCTTCCCCGAAGCCCTTCGAGTGATACCGAGAACTTCCATGGAACGGACACCTACCGGCAGGTATTGTCTGCGTCGAGCTACGGTGGCGCCATCTATGAAATGAATGAATAACTATTTCAATTATAAAGCGGATGAATCAAGTTTTCCTGGAGATGGAGTATTTGTTGTAGTCGGGTGTCTTCCACTGCATCGTAGGTAAAAAGAAGGGAATTGTACAGTATATTTTCCGTTAGTCAATTAGCAGAAAAGTAGCTTTAGACCGGCAGGAAAGAAGCTCAAGCGCCAAGATTTTCGGAAATTATGGTACTTTACGTTTTGATCGATTTCGGGGAAACTGGACAAGCTATAAGGTCGTGTAAAATGTGCAGAATAATGTCCTATATTTTTTATTTTGTAAATAAAACCCCATACGAAAAATCTCCACTTCCAGTCAAAAAACGTGCTTCCGTTTGTTGAATTTTTTCGGCTAACGAACTCGTCCGCGCGACTTAGAAAACCAACATGTGTACCAAATTTGGACTAAATCTGACGAAAAACTCGGCCGTTAGGGTGCGGACACATTTATACAAATACAATTTTTAATGACACCATAAAACGTGTTCTGGGGATCATGATCGGTGCTCATTGCCCACTCCCGACCTTAGGCTTCACCATAAGAGTCACTGCAATAGCTCATCTTTCCTATGGAAATTCGCTAATAGGGGCGTATCTTTTCGATGACGCTGTATTACCATTCTATCGTTAGGGGGCGTGGCCTAAAACTAACAATGAAAGTACATTATAGACTAATAATATACTTACATGTTAACGTGGACGATACCGATGCCACTGGGTTAGCGTCGGTCCTCTGCAGTACTGTAACACATAAAAAGTCTATTTTAGCAATTTATTTGACAAAAATAATATATTTGTAAAATAACCATTTAGATGTCAAGTGGAGTTGCACTTATAGTTTAATACACCTGAAGAATAAAAATTTGTATTTCAACTTAACTAAGTTATTTTTGAGTAAGTATTTTACTTAAACATATTGTTTTTCAGCTTCCTGAATTGTATATTTGATTTATATTAATAACTAGTGGACCCGGCAATGCTTCGCTATTGCTTGATTTACCTAATCTAAAATTGTATTCAGTTTTTGATCCAAATCAGTTGTTGATCAAAATCAGCTGTTGATCAAAATCAGCTGTTTTAAGCTTTTCATACGAACAGCTGTTTTTTGTGCCCCTGATAAAATCAAAAGAAATCTTTCTTCTTCTTCCTTAAGATTGACCTTCCATAAGATTAACATTGAAACTTTGAGGGCCACTGGGGCGTAGCCCTAATGTCCTAGGACTTCGGTAAATGGCCTAAAACCTTCCCAGGGTTAACCTGTGTTACTATGCAAAATTTCAAAGCAATCGGATGGACGGTTTGGTAACGCATAAAGGACAAACATACAAACAGACAAACGTACAAACAGACAAACGTACAAACAGACAAACGTACAAACAGACGGACATACATTGAATTTTATATATATAGATAGGTTAATTACCTTATATATCATCCGTCAACAATCCGAAGGAAAAACTTGGATTCTTGACGGATGATAGGCCTATATAAGGTAATTAACCTATTATTAATATAAATCAAATTAAGTAGTTTACATTACTGTTTGGTAGATTTTGTGCCTTGTGTGGCTTACACTGAACAAGATAAACAAAACAGTTGGCGGAAGAAATGTGAAACAAACAGTATTACCATTTACAGTAGAGCTGCAGGTGATTGAGCGTAACATGGGCTTTTATGGGACTACGTCTGACCAATCATTTGGTCACATGATTGGCCCCTCCATGTCCCCCCTCGTGTTTGGGCTGTATTGAACCAATTACCAAACATTTTTGAAAAAAATCTAGATTTCTAAAAAAAAACACATAATTCGAAAATCGTGCATGGGATTAACCTAAGCTAACAAACCACCCGGGGCATGCCCCTCCCCAAAATAAAAAAAAAAATAATTTTTATATAAAGTTGTATTATAATATACTAATTTGTATAAAAAATTTATGATTAGGTCTATATAAAATTGTATACAATATTTTATAATAATATTAATTTTTATACGAATTTCTACTATGAAATAAATTTTTATACAAATTTCAACTATGAAATAAATTTTTATACAAATTTCTACTATGAAATAAATTTTTATACAAATTTCTACTATGAAATAAATTTTTATACAAATTTCACATAATCAACAAAAAAAAGAGAGCAGTCGTGTCACTGCATACAGAAGTGAAAACTGTCATGAATATAGACAATCTTGATTATGTTATTTTAAATTGTTTTGATTTCAATTTTAAGTGTGACAAGTTAAAAATAACACACTTACAAAATGAGGAAGCATAATGTTAATTTCAAAGGTTTAACCAGTAAACTATTTTAAAACAACTTACGAAATGAGGACGCAAATACCCATTTCATAGGTATTATTACCAAGTAAAATATTTTAAAACAACTTACTAAATGAGGAAGCAAAAGTCCATTTCATAGGTATTGCCCAGTAATCTAATACTCTGCTATATACACATATGTAAGCCTACTATATATAGTAGAGCGTGACGGAATACAGCGTGACGTAAAATGCGTGACGGTAAAATATGATTCAATACCCACAAAATTTGTTTTAAGGCTCCGTCGCATCTCCGCAATTATTTAATTTTCACTTCAAAAATAAAAAAAATATTTAATTGTGTACTTAATGGGGCGCTACCCTGTCCGAAATATTGAATCTGATTCCCATAAGAGCAATGCTACAGGATAAGTCATTTTTTTCCGTCAATTCGTGGAATAAATTTAAAAATTTTGTTTCATTTTGAAGTACTGTCATATGCGTATGTTGATTGCCGAATACATTTTCAAAAACCGTGTTATTGTTTTCATAAACGTATAATATAAATAGTAAAAAATAGTAAACTTTATTAATTTTTTACTCAGTTGCAAAAAGAGATATTGCAAAAATCCCTAGCAATCAACACCCACAATCTATTTTACTTTAAGAAAAAAAAAATACAGCTTTCGTTTTTTGACAAAAACCACACAAAAATATGCTTAATAGTGAAGGTTTGTTTTGGTTATTTAACATTGAAATTGGTACCCAACTTCGCCGTTTTGAATGTAGAGAGCCGAGCCTTAAAACCACACGGGAGAAGTGAAAACTTTTAACACAACTTACAAAACGAGGAAGCAAAGTGTCCATTTTTTAACACAACTTACGAAATGAGGAAGTATAAGGGTCCATTTTTAACACAACTTACGAAATGAGAAAACAAAATGTCAATTTCAGAGGTATTGCCAGTTAAACTATGCATTGTGTTAACATTACCAGACTAAGCCTATGACGTTGGACAATCTGTCACACTTATATAACTCAGATACACTAAACTACAATAAGTTTGTGGCCTAACCGGCTAAGGCTTAAGTCTACGGTGATGGACTCTGCTGGTTCGAATCTCGGCAGGACCAAAGTTTTTTTCAACCTGATGGAATAGAGCGTTTCACAATAGAGCGTTACGTTAAGCATGAGGGTTATTTAATAGAGCGTGATAGTAATATCCGATTCACCCCCAGCAATAAGGAAACTATATACTCTGCTATACACACATGTATACATATGTTTTGGACGTGGTGCGCCTATAGACGTTTACACCAAATATTTGTTTTAGGTTTTACAAATGTTTACCAAAATACAAATTTGTAAAGAAATTTAAGGGCGGGTTAATAGGTTAGCAAAGCTTAGGTTATCCCAAGCGGGGGCAGAACTATGGTAGTACTCCATCCCCATCCATGAAGAAGGTTTTGGTGTGGAACTGCAGGAATTGTAGTGTCAAAAGATCCGTAGCGTGTTCCTAGCGCCGAGTGTTGCTAGCGCCACGTCAACAGTTGACGAGGGTTTGACAGATTTGACAGCTGAGGCAGAGTATTGCCAATGACTACATATCAATAAGACGAACAGTTTAAATGGGTAGAATTCAGCCCATTAAAGTAGGTATAAAAGTTAGTTCATGCACCTCGTCGCTAGGAGCTCTCAGTGCGCGTTTTGCAGGCCGAGTGTGTGACAAGAATGGAAAGAGAAGGAGAGACAGAGAGGTCCGACTGTTATGTGACCTTGAGCGCGCAGATTGTTGTGTCTCAGACAAGCTTTGGTAGCGTAGCCCCATATTTGTCAATGCGATTCATTTCCCACATTGTAATAGCAGTGTACTAAATAAATACATTTTAGTTGGTTTTCTTTTCTAATGTTTTTTAAGTAATGTAAGTTTGTAAATATGGTTTTAGTATGTAATATGGTTTATACATACATTTTGCAATGTAATATGGTTTATAGCTCCTACATTTTGCAATGCAGTCCTGTTCAAAAAGTGGAGGATCTAAATGTTCCTATAAAAACTGCAACAATACATCTGTGAAAAATAAAGACTTATCATTTTTCAGGTTTCCAGTGAAAGACAAAGAAATGTATGAATACATAAAGTTTTCTTTACTGTTGTGTTGTATTTGTGCGAGAATTAATTAAGACGTAGGGAATTAATCAACATAAGAATCAAAGACTTTGTGAAGTTTATTAAAATGTATTGACAGTTAATTTTTAATGGGAATATGTAAGGACGAGGGTAAAAAGAGGGTTATTAAACAGGGTGCTTCATAACTCTTGTCACATATTGTTTTGGAATTGTTCTTGGGTACAAAGTAAACATCAAATCACTGTTAATTTGTCTAAAATCATTTTGGTTGTCCTACTGTGACCAAAATGTTTTGTTTTTAATGCATATCTAAAAAATTACTAAACGAAATAATACCAAATTTATATCAACCTTTTGATAGTATTGCCTAAATGGGAAAAAAGTTAAGTTGACGTGACTTCAATATTTAAAAATGGCGACCGTTTACAACTTTCGAACGGAAATAACGAAATAACTAGCCCTTTCCCGTAAAATGTCAAAAATAACTTTTTTTGCAAATTGAATTCCCTATCGATTAAGTTCGTTTAAAAAAAATTGGTTAGAGAATAACGGACTTAGGGTATTTTTCGCCAGGCAGTGCATGCCCCTCTGTTATTTATCATTGCAATTATTAAATTTAATCAAATCAGTTTCATTTATTTTGACACATAAAGCTGTTTGTTTATACAAGTTTTTATTAAATTTATACTATTGGTAAGTTCTTTTAAGAATTGTTTCAGTTAATACTAAACTCGTAGGAGTCAGCTGATTTGAGCTTTGTCTGACTTATTGTTTGTGATGATATAGTAACAATCGGCACCAGCTGATTCTGTTTTTGTTGACTTTATTATTGTTCTAAAAAAGCAACAAACAATATTGTATCTATAGTATTGCATTTAGAAACATTTTAGCATTAAGTTTTTCGTGTTTTAAACTGTGTTTTTTCTTTATTAATTAACTATGGAAAGTTACACAAACGCTGAGTATTGCCTCCATTTTACCTCCTAAGTGAAATAGATTCTGCCAATAAAAATATTGCAAATATGGTTTAGTAACCAGGACTACTCTTAAGTACTTACTAATTGCATAAATTTAATACAAATTTGTGTAAACAAACAGTTTTCTGGGTCAAAATAAATGAAACGCATTTGACTAAATTTATTATTGCAATAAAATATTATCGCCGTCCGATCCTGGACATCGCCCCCAAGAGGGGCGTGCACTAGCTGGCGGAAAACGCCATTCAGGATATGATTCTAAGCGTAAAAATGATTGAAAAAATTCCTATGAAGGTATGTCCTAAAATGAGCGTTCCTTCTATCAGTCTGTATGTGATATTTTAATTAAAAATTATTAGTTAAAACCCACTAACAATATAGAGATGAAACTTTACACGTAAGCGCACACGCTTGCAGACTTATTTAGTGTAAAAAATCTGTTTACCTTTCTAAAAGGCGGACATTAAAAGTGTTTGTAGATACGACCGTTTTAATGTTACTTGAATTTGTAAAATTTAATGCCTCAAACTGTTCCTTTACAAAACAAACAATTGATTCAAACTGTCAAATTTCAAATACATATATTTACGGATTGATAATCATGGGTTTGATTCCGAGTTTTTCAAAATCAAGCCGTAGGTGCAGCAGGATTGAAGCACCTCAAAGTACAGTTAACCAGAAAAGTCCTAAATTCCCAATTATCAATATGTGCCCCCACCATTAAAAACGCGGGGGAAAAATAATTGTATTATTAACACACTGTTTTTTATGCACTGATTACAAATCTTATATTGCAATATTTCTGAAACAAACCAAGCGAACGTGAAACCCAAATTTGTTATTTGTCTACCATTTTTGACGAAACTCACTTTCTTTATGTTTTTTGAAGTGCTAAATTTGAATTTTATATTGGATTTTACACATCTCACTTTTGTGGCTAGCTAATAAATTACACTTATAAATGATTTTATTATACAAAGAATTATTTAAATGAGGGACTTGAGACTATTTTGTTAGTTATGTTTCGCTGCTGAAGTAGCATTTATATTCCAATTATTTTAAAAAAAGGATGTTGGTAATAGGAAAAATAAACTGATAGATGTGTTTAAAATAATTAAACTTTATGGGATCAATGCAAAGTTATTATTTACAGATGCATAGACTGGATAGTTAACTGCGGAAATGACGATTTTGCAGAACTACCAGACAATAAGTTGAGGTACCGTGTCCCGTGTTCAGTTCATTTTAAAAGTACAACATTCACCAACTCATTGAAAAACAGGCTAGAATGTTGATTGATATACTTTCCTGCTAGAGAACGGAAAATTTGGCAATTATTAATTTTAAGTGTTTTATAGGAAATAAAATAAATAATAACATACGCAATTTACATATTTACGTCTAATTGGTGAACTGGGGGGCAACAGCCCCTTACAATAAAAATAAATTTTTATACTTCCCATGATTGACACCTTTGTTTTATAAGTGGTAATCTGTTTGCATTTGCTTCACCGCGGGGTTTGGTGAGCGAAGCGAGCAGGGGTTGATACTTCTAGTACTGTAGTTATAACTTTAAGTATAACATTTCCAGTATTGTTATATTTTTAATTTCAAATCCTTGAGGAACATGTTCTTTATTGTATTAAAACTGCACATTAATTTGAACCTTTATTTAAAACTTTCTAACAGAGACTTTGTCTCTGACCAAAAATTAGAAAATCTTTCCAGCAGAGTGAAAATTGTATGTCATTATCAAAGTGAATTAAACATCATTGTTGTAATATCGATCAAAGAAATAAGAAACAGGTAATTTAATTAAACTTTGTTTACAGCATACGAATCGTATGGTTCTTACCTACGAATCGTAAAAGTTTCATAATTTTACAGCTCTGCTAAGTGTATTAAATAGTAGTGTAATAATGAAGCGTGGTTTTTACCTTCACACTGCACAGCTTAGTTTTCGAGGAAAACTAATGCTCTATCTCTCTCTCTCTCTCCCCCCTCCCCCAGTCTCTCTTCTGCACTTCATTGAATCCGACACTCTTCGGCAAAAAGAGCGCCCAGCGCTCCTAACGGCGGGCCGCAAAAACACACTTTTATACCTGCTTTTTTGGGCTGAATTTTTAACATTGGAACTTTTCGTCTTATTGATATGTAGTCATTGGTATTGCTAGCGCCAAAATATTGAAGTATGGGCTTGTCTATATAAAGCACGTTAGCGCAGTGGATTTTCAAATCTATAATTTTAATGACGTTAAACGTGATAATAACGACGAAATATTATAATCGTACTGTTATCAGCAACATACTGTGACTAAACAGTATAGGTTAATACCTCTGGTTTTTTTTACTTTCTCCACCCTATACGTAGTACATGGAGAAAGTATTGTTTTCGTAAAAATGTTCGAATTTGAATTTTCAGTTGAATTATCTGTTTTGGTGCTCCCAGAACCCCAAAAAATTGTTTAGTGCAATTATCTGTGTTGGTGCTCCTGAACCCAAAAATATTTTTAGTGGAATTTTTTGTTTTGGTGCTCCCTGAACCCAAAAAAGTGTTTTTAGAGTGGTGTCTGTCTGTCAGTCTGTCTGTATGTATACACGACCAGAGAGGACACTATTGGTCCGATTTTCATGAAATTTGGTATGTAGGTACTAAACCCTAATATCTCCAGGCGTTTTTTTTCATTTTTTGGAATTTTTAATTTTTAAGGGTAATTTACCCCTAAAAACCCATAAAAAACGACAAAAATGCAAATTTCTCAAAAACGGCTCTAACGATTTTGATCAAATTTTCAGTATTTATAGTGCTTAAGATGCGAAACAAAATGACACCACCCGCTTTTATCAAAACTTCGGCGTTTTATAATTATGAGGAAATGTTGAAAAATAAACACGTTTGTGTTGTCAATCTAGCATCGCGGCAGCGGCCGCACGGGGTAGCACCACGGTAGCGAGCACGGCCAGTAATTCAAAGGTCGCGCGATCGAATCCCGCCTGGGAAAATAGTTTTTTTATACGATTGACATAGGTAGAATATTATTTTTTTTTGTTTTGTTCTAAAAAGTAGTAAAAAATAAAATGATGAAAAACAATATTATTTTGATTACAGTAAGTTGGGAGAAAGTTTGTGTCAGTTAACTGATACCGTTTATTTTAATTCTAATTATATAATGTGATAATAACGACGAAATATTATAATCATACTATTATCGGCAACATACTGTGACTAAACAGTATAGGTTAGTACATCTGGTTTTTTTTTATTCCCTTACACAATTTATGGCTTCAACGCTAGGAACACTATTCTGAGTGGTTTTGACCGCGGCGCTAGCAACACTCGGCGCTAGCAACACTCGGCGCTAGCAACACGCACCCCAAAAGATCGCACCGCACCAATGGACTTCTTATGGGAGGTCGTTGAAGTAGCTCAGATCGAGTGCCGAAGTGGCCAAGACGGCCAGAATGTTCCTGAATGTTCTAAAAACTTCCAGAATGTACTAGAATTTCCAAAAGGTTCGATAATGTTCCAGACCATCGAAGGGACTTTCGAGAATGTTCTAGAAACAGGAAACGGGCTATGAAGTTACAGACACAAAACTTGGCATATTTGACTGCTAAGTTATATGTAGGAGAGAAAAACTTTTGCCTTTCGATTATTTGCACCTAAAAGGTGTAAAATATTTGTCATAAGAAATATTTTAGGGAAAATTTGCATAGACGTGAAATACACGTCAAACAAAGTGGTAGCTGATCGTGTATGTAGCCTAAGTGGGTAACAGGTTGATTTGGGTGAAACTTTTTTGGCCAGTGAACTATAAACTCTTACCCGATGTTTCCTTCGAACATTTTTTCTTGTACCTTTGCTAGTACAAAATAGATATTGTTTTGGTGTTTGTATTTTTAGGATATGAAGAGCCGATGGTACATTTTAAGGTTATGTCTAACCAGAGTGGGCTCGCGGAATACGAGTCAGCTTCCTCGGACGGTCTTAAACATTGGTTATGGGGAGAGGTCGATGAGACCGGCTGTCATTTAAAAAACGAGGGGCTCTCAGTGTGCCTCGGACGCACTGATAACTGAAAAGTCCAACACCCTGAACGTGATCGAACGCTATAGGCTTCCAAAGAATTCCAAAGATGCCACTTAACAGGTTTGTTAGGTTATTAAAGGCAAGGTTAGGTTAAGTTGGGTTATGTAAAGTTTAGGTTATGTTATGTTATTTTATGTGTAAGGTTAGGTCATGTTACGTTAGGTAAGGTTGGGTTAGGTAAGGTTTTTATTCTTGACAGATATTTGTGCACAGTAAGTAATAATATAGGCTACGTCAAATCATTAGTTTATAATGTACGAGGGGAAACCCCTGCGTGCTCCACACGCCAACCCCGTTGGAACCTTCTATGCACATAATCGTGTTATGTTTTCTTTATAATAAAGGTTTAGGATTAATAACAAACCCAAAGATAAGATGGTAAATAATGTTAAATGTTCAAATCAAATTATTTCGTATATTTTACAACAGCAGTTATAATAAATGTTAAAAGAACCAGGAAGGCCCTGGTCCACACTTTAATAAAAACCTAACCTATAAAAGTTAGAAAACACTTAGTTGCTTCAAAGTGTGAAATCAGGTGTTAACGGAAATATTAGAGCAAACAGCTGATTCATCTGTTATTTTATTCAATTGGTTGCTGTGGTAATTGATCAGTCTAGGCCTAACCTAAGAATTTTTTCCGACTAAATTTACAAATATTGAAATAAAAGTGTTTTTATCAAAATCAATTATAGCCTGTGTTACTCAGGTATAGTGTAGCTTTTTATTAGTAAAATTATTTTTTCAATCGGTTCAGTAGTTTCAAAGATTACCCCTTACGTACAAACAAACAAACAGATTTTACCTCTTTATAATTGACCGAGCGAAGCGAGGTCTCCGTTTTAACTCGACCGTTCGGCATTTCGTCTGTGTGTCTGTATGTCTGTGTGTCTGTCTCACGATTACAGCCAAACGCCTTGACCGATTTTGATGATTTTTTGCATGAATGTTCCTTATTCTTAGGCCGAGCCATGTATATATAGGGTTTTTTTTCCATTTTTCATTTTTAACCCCTTAAATAAAATGAAAATGGCGGCCGCACCGTTTCTCTCAGTGTAAGCTTTTTTCCAAATCCAGTTTGTGGCTTAGCCGTAAATCGAATTTAAAAACTAATGACATTTTGCTAATAGCAAATTTTATTTTCAACAAAATTGTATTCTTGATTTTTTTCCGTATCTCTAACGGTAAGCTCACAAAATGGCCGTAAACTTCAAATTTGTTTAAAATCGTCCAAATTTTTGTATTTCAACCATGTTTTTATACGTTTATTCTAAACCAATTCAAAAGTGTTCCATAGCCTTTTTGTAGATAATGGTTCAAGGAAGGCATATATGCCAGTATAAAATTGAAGTAAAATTAACAAAGTTATTAGCTCAAGAAACATTTATTAGTTATTAGCATGTTCAGTAACGAAAGTAAAAAGTTCAACTTTAGGCCTACATTAAAAGTAGTAAAAATTATTGTAATTTTTTTCATAAATGTAAAAAAGTTTCGTAATTTAGTTCTACATAGAATTATATAAAAATATTTATCAATTTCAAATTTCTTGTTTTGAAAACACCAGTTTTGATCTTCCTACTACAAGATGCTAACAAAACTAGGCCTGTTTTGAATAGTAATTTAGGAATATATCCTTTGCCCAAAAATGGCATATAATAATAAGAAAGTGTAGAGGATAAGAAAGTGTAGAGAATAAATCAAAGAATTAAACTTAATACTTGTAAATTATCATTGTTAATTTCATAAAAATATTTGACTTTGCTTTATTTGAATTACAAAACGAGATGAAACAAATGAAACCACTCGGCGATAAAGGACATACAAAAAATGACCGTTGGACACCGTGGGAAGTGTAGGTACATGGGTTGAGAATAAAGTTGAGGTCACTATCACGACGTTTTAACACCGTTGGTTTTCATTATTTCTAATATTGGAATATGGTATATGATAAATATGGAAGTTATGGAACTGTAAATACATTGTTAAGTTTGAGTTATTTAAGTATGTAAATATTTAATTCTATGTTGTCCATCTATAACGTGATATTTTTAGCTATCTTACGCATTATTAACCTAAATAAAACACAATGACTCTAAAAGAAAATCTTTAGCAGTTAAAGCTCAAGGAAAGGAAAAAAACAAGAAATAGAAATCCCGGAATCACGGGAATTGCAAAATAATGTTTCACTGGCTAAACCTTGTGCTTACTTCCTTACTGGCACACTATTTTTAACCTAAGCTCAAAATCACATTTGTTATTACAACGAGCGAGGTCTACTGTTCACGGAACTACTAGTAATAGTGATAAGCTGACGAGCACAGGGATGGACGAAGGAGTGTCCTTTAGTTTTATTTATTCACATTTGCTTCTGAATGTTTAACTCATTTAATTAACTTCACTGTTGTTATAATGTAGCCTACAACTGAGTAATAACATAAGACACGAAGATAGAACGTCCATCACTCCGAAGGCGCCAGTACATCAACCCACCCTGCATTACTCATCAGGGCGTACAGCACCCTTAACACGTATTTTACATTAAGGGTGTGCCGTAATGTCGGTGCTTTAAGCGTGACATCACCGTTAATGATTTACAGGCTATGTCTGCCTTCCAAGGTTAAACAAAACAACACTTCTTTCGAGTGTAAATATTATTCAAACTTTCACTCAAATACGGCGATTGTTTGATATTGTTTCAGAAGCACCGGAATGTCTTCATTTTCATGAATAAGCAGAAATTTAAATCTAAATTTTGAAAACCCGGTAATTTTTTGGCGTAAATTTACAACACGCCTCTTTTTTTAGGAAAGAAAGCAATGCTGCCAACCTAAGCACATTGTACTAATTGAATGTTGATTTTGTAAATTCTTGCTGGCAAACATAATGTGACTAGAGACTGTAAGTTAGAACTTCAAAATTTTTTGTAGGTTGTAATAATCTTATACGAAACAACTTAATTGGTGTTACCAATTTATACAGGGTGATTCAGGAAGTAACAGAAACACTTACAGGACGTGTTCTACTAGTGAAAATAAAGAAACAAGTTCATATAAACACAGGTTCGGAAATGCTTCGTTTTCCAGTTATCCGCCATTTTGTTTTTGGAACGAAGTTCCTTAACGCGGGTTTTCGGTAGGAGTTAACAAATATAAAATATAATGCGTGACGAAGAAAAGAGTTATTAATTGGTTTCTATGGCAATGAATGTAAGTACATTCAAGAAATATGTGTTTTGGTTCACCAATTTAAATTAAGAGACGATCGGTTCCGTCCGTCGTAGTTCAGATATTATCGTCAAGCTCTGAAATACTTTCAATATACATAAAATGTTGGTTCATCAGTCTAGGCCTAAAATAAAATTATTGTACGTATGTCATTAAAATCATTGTATGTTTGCCGTTAAGGCAGGTAAAAAAAATTAAACATGCACACAATAATTTTAGGTTAGTCCTAGACTGATGATTCAACATTTTATGTTTATTGAATGTATTTAGAATGAATGGACATTTAACTGTGTTTACCATCTTAGCTTTGGTGTTATAATCAATTCTACACCTTTATTATAATAACATTAAACGTATGGAAACAGTAAATATTTGTATAAAAAACTAATTAATAATAAAGTGCAATTGAAAGATTAAAATTATGTATGTATGTTAAGGTTGGTAAAAGAATTGAAGAAAAGGAGTGATGAACTTCGTTCCTGACGGGGCAGAGGTCCCACGACCGCACACATTACTTTTTTTTATAAATTAGTAAATTTTTTTCATGTAGGAAACATATTGAACGCAATTTTGGATACATATTTGGTATGACATCTTTTACCCATTTCATATATTTTCAAGCATACACGTTACAACAATACAGAAACAACAATAGACTAATTTTACAGATGGAAAATATGTTTTGCGTTTTAAGCCGATAACTCGTTTATCTTTCGAGCCTTGGGGAAAAAACGTTTTTTACAAAATGAACTTTTTCGTTTCCTAAAAAATTTGTTTAAAAAATTAGCGGGTTTCGAGATATTTTACATTAAAAATTTTAAACAGTCACCATTTTGAAAATATAAGAAAAAACGTTTTGGTTTTGTGCACTCGGGTAAAAGGTGTCGTACCAAATATGTATCCAAAATTTGCGTGCAATATATTTTCTACGTCCAAATATATTAAGTAAAAAACACAACAAAATGGTGTATAACTGGAAAACGAAGCATTTCCGAACCTATGTTTATATATGAACTTTTTTCTTTATTTTCGCTGGTAGAACAATGAAAGCATCCGTTACTTATTGTACCACCCTGTATAAGTCGTTAATACCAATTAAGTTGTTTTGTATAACAGAATTACAACCAACAACTTACTTACAGCCTCTAGTCGCATTATGTTTACCAGCAAGAATTTACAAATTCAACATTCAATTAATTGTACAATGTGCTTAGGTTGGCAGCACTACTCTCTTTCCTAAAAAAAAAGTGGCGCGTTGTAAATGTACGCCAAATTACGGGGCTTTCAAAATTTAGATTTAAATTTCAGCTTATATATCAAAATAAAGACATTCCTGTGCATCTGAAGCAACGATACGCCAAACGACCACATCCAGCATCGTCCCTGCTCAACAACCAGTTCTTTAGGAGAATTACATTTAATGTTTGTTTCGCTTACAATTTTTTTAAATTTTGTCATAAACTTTTTGTAGAGTAGGTGAAATTTATTGTACAGAGAAGAAATTTAAATAAATTATCGTCTTGCTTTAAAATATTTTACATTAGGAGTCAAGGTTCTTCAGTTTTTTGTTTGCTTTCGCATCTTAAAAAACAATCAATTCTGTTGCAAAAAAACCCAAAGAACCTTGACTCCTAATGTAAAATATTTTAAGGACTTTGTAAATAAACAAATAACGAAGAGGCAATACAGAGAGGCATCGAAACAATGGTAAAGATGGCACCAATTTCGAATTCTATGTTTGCGTTATTAATTTAGATTTGGATTAATTTCCCGATTCCCTTGTTTCTTTTTCAACTTTCTGGTAGAGTCTACTTTATTGGTAGGAAAAACAGTGAATATACCAATGCGCAAGACCAGGCCCGGGGGGGAGTCAACCCCCATGCATACTGATATTTAGATTTACTTCATTCAATGCATTGTGTATTGAAAATACTCATAATACGGGGTTGGCATGCAAAGCACGCAATGCATTACGTATTGTAAAATCTTCTCAATACGGGGGTTGGCATGCAAGGCACGCAATGCATTACGTATTGTAAAATTTTCTCAATACAGGGGTTGGCATGCGGAGCACGCAATGCATTGCGTATTGAAAATACTCCCAATATGCAATGCACTGTGCGTCGGCCGCTTCTCATAGTGTTCAGTGTCAAGCTCACATGTGCGTCCTTAATAGTGAACGTGTTAAAAGGGTTTTAATTCTAGGAAGGGGGGGGGGGGTAAAATTACAAAAAAAAAACACCGAACGGATTGGAATGAAATTTGGTATGTAGCTTCCTCTAGGGCCCTAGGTGCTCGCTAAGAAAGGTTTAAAAAGAAAACATTGGGTGTGTTTAAGACCACACGTTGGAAGTGATAACTTCAATGACCGATTTATATTTTTATCAGTATTAATATTAGAGGAGAATAAAGGTCAACAAATAACACAAGTCAATATATTGAAAAAAAAAATTTATCATATTTTGAAATTGCATAATTATAATATTATAATTATAATATGCGAAAAATAGTCATCATTATAATGTAAGCAGTATTTATTTAGTGACTAATGACTTTGAGTGAGGAATTAGTGTATGCACTCTACATAGAATTCTAAGAATAATTCAATACGTAAGGGATAATTATTATAATAATTATTATTATAATATCATAATTATAGTAACGAATTATAATACATTATTTATCGTCTATTCCCACTCCACGCACTTACTTGCCTATATAATAATATACTATTAGCTGAAAGGAGAATGTTCGCTATTGCTATAATATGGTTACCTACATATGCAAATGTTACATCTTAAAGTATTTTAGCTGATTCTGTGTGTATTTTGAGACCGTGGTTTTTTTTACCGCTTGCCTATGTGCTTTTACACGATTTGTAAAAGAAAAACGCTTTCGAGTTTTTTTACCTCGTTTTTCGGTATTTGTTCTCGATGCGACCGAACGTATTTGTTCTCGATGCGACCGAACTGCATCAGATGATGATGTCTGAAACCAGGGATTGGGAAGCTGACTGTAATTCCTCCACACTAATATCCATTGCGTTGTCAGGTAAAGAAGGTGTGAGAGGAATGAGAACATCAAAGTGGCCTCTCGTCAGTTCCCCAATAAACCTTAGCCTCCCTATTCCCTCAATCGGTTCACCAAAACTCTCCCACAACAAATAACCATCTCTGTACACCTGAAATTCATAAAAATATTTCGTTTGGTGCTTGAATTTCACAGGAGGTTCCAAAAGTTACCGGTTTGCTCATATCCGCGATATATTCTTTTTCTTTTTTTTTTTTTTAATATCCGGTTACTTTTAAAGTATATGGTGTGAACCTGCGCCAATTGTTTGAATCATGACTAACTGCTCTGGTATTCACCTCAAACCCCAGTGAATCGTGTCATGTACAATTAATTTAAAGCCAAAGAGTAGAATAAGCATTGGCCATCTGGCCTAGAAAAAACTACTCTGTGAGGAATAGATACTCCATTAACGTGTATGACCTCCATTGTTGTAATATGAAGCTAAATTTTATATTTAAGTGAGTAATAATAAGTTTCAGTAAAATAAAACAATGTAAAATATTACTTTTTCAAAATGTACAAAATGTAAAATTTTGTCTAGACTTACTTCAGTTAGACAAACATCAATCTTCTTTACAAAACTTAAAACGCACAAATATAATTATAATTATTGAATAGTTCTTACATATTGAATTATTCTTATAAAAAAAACACGGTCTCAAAATACACACAGAATCAGTTCAAATACTTTAAAGATGTAACATTTGCTGTAGGTAACCATATTATTGCAATATCGAACATTGTCCTGTCAGCTAATAGTATATATAGACAAGTAAGCGGTGGAGAGGGAATAGGCGAAACATAATATATTATAATACGTTATTATTATATTATATTTATTATATTATTATCCCTTACATATTGAATTAGTCTTAGAATTATGTGTAGAGTGCATACGCTAATACCTCACTCAAAATCATTAGTCACTAAATAAATTAGTAATGCTTACATTATAATGGTCACTATTTTTCGCATACTTATTATAATATAATATTATTATAACATATTAATATTATAATAATTATAATAACGTATTATTATATACTATGTATCGCCTATTCCCTCTCCACGCTCTGACTTGTGTCTACGCAAAAAGTTTGCGTGACGCGAGATTTCAGAAACATAGTCAAGCGAAAGTGCCCAACGGGCCAATAGAAGTTATCACTTCAAAAATTCGAAATTTTACGGGGGTTTGGGGGGGGGGGTCAAAGTTACTAAAAGTCCCACCGAATGGATTGGAATGAAATTTGTATATAGCTTCCTCTAGGACCCTAGGTGCTTGCTAAGAAAGATTTTTAAAAAAATTCGAAATTTTAGGATTGGTTTGGGGGGTCAAAGTTACTAAAATCTATTAATTAATCTATTTTTTTTATGCAACTAGTATTAGTATATAAATGTGTACTTAGATTAAATTAACAAACCCAATTAGGTTAATTGTATTAAAACAATAATTTTGAAGTGGCTTGTGTTTAAATTAAGATTTTTATGCGCAGGGCAGGTGGTAGAGCGCGTTAATCTAATGCAATTTATTTTGTATGGGCAGAAATCCCATTTTAATTATTATTTAATTTTAAGAGTAGTTATCCCACTTCATTACTTTGACTTAAGTAATCGAATTGAACATGTTTGTTTATACCACTTACGAATAATATTACACAATTTTAGTTTTATAGCTTGTAGGAAGTAAGTGCAATTTATATTTACTACATTGGGGTAATTTATTACACATCATATCTGGGTGATCACAGTCAATTTTCATACATATTTTGATATGTTTGTAAAGAGATTGCTTCAAGCTAACATTTCCTGTAAACCAAATATGTTTTGTTTGAACGGTTTGTTGTGTATGGCCGTGGCAAAGTCACTGTTGTGACGTTCTCATCTGACGGTTGAAATTTAAACCGAACGGACTTTTATAACATGCGTAGACAAGCATTTGTCGCGCCCGTGGTTGCATTGCATGTATGGATGGGAGGTTTCTATATTCGTCCTCACTTTTGTTATTCAAATAATTCTAAGTCAAACACTTTTATGAAAAGATAATTTACAAGTATACAGTTCAATTCTTTGATTTATTTTGTACACTTTGTTATAATAATATTTCCTTTTTTGACAAAGCATATATTAGTAAATTACGTTTCAAACTTGGCATACTTTTGATAGCAGTCTTGTAGTAAAAACTGGTGTTTTCAAAATAAAAAATTTGAAATTGATAAATGTTTTTATACGGTTCTATTTAGAACTAAATTACAAAACTTTTTATGCTTATGAAAAAATTACAAAAAATGTTTACTACTTATTACTACTTGTTATGTAGGCCTAAAGTTTAATTTTTTTCTTTTCGTAACTGAATATTTTTGTTTCTTGAGCTAATAACATTTACAATTTTACATCAATAAATTATGTAATTGCATATGTGAATTCTCTGAACCTTTCTCTACAAAAAAGGTACAGAACACTTTTGGATTGATACACAATTACTATATTTGGCAAATTTTTGAAAATATGCTTGCACACTCACCGAAATGGCTTGGCATTGCAAAAACATTAGCATGGACATTTGTAGAACATTGTAGTCACAGAATCTACTGCCCCCTTCCGAGAAATGGGCTGAAATTATATTCCTCGTAGAAAAGTATTGAAACCTTACCATTGAAACTAAACTAGGTTTAATATTGCTAAAGGGTTATGCATTTGAAACACCCAGTACATCCACGAAAGAAACATCCCAATACATCCCAGAACAACCTATACGTTCCCCGTCTGCCAACTCTGCTAATGGAGCAATTTGTACAAAGTGTCATGTTATCACAACAGCTTCGCCTGTCAGACAGACTGATAACAGAGTGCTTGCGTCATACACTTGACGTTAAGGGGGCGCTTCCCTGCCCGCCAATTGAATCTGATTCCCATAAGAGCAATGCTACAGAATAGGTCATTTTTTTCCGTTAATTCGTGGAATAAATTTATAAATTTGGTTTCATTTTGAAGTACTGTCATATGCGGATGTTGATTGCCGAATACATTTTCAGAAACCGTTTTATTGTTTTCATAAACGTATGATATAAATAGTAAAAAATAGTAAACTTTATAAATTTTTTACTCAGTTTCAAAAAGAGATATTGCAAAAATCCTTAGCAATCAACACCCACAATCTATTTTACTTTAAGAAAAAAAATACAGCTTTCGTTTTTTAACAAAAACAGCACAAAAATATGCTTAATAGTGAAGGTATGTTTTGGTTATTTAACATTGAAATTGGTACCCAATATCGTAGTTTTGAATGTGGAGAGCCGAGCCTTAAAAGTATAGGGTCACCGTAGCAAGCGGAACAATATCTTGAATCGCCCATATGCATTTATATGGTCCAGTCAATAATTGCCCAAAAGAGGGGTGTAGAGTGCTTGGAATATGCGAGAATTTTTGACTTCAGGACTTTGTTAGGAATAGTTAGGAGGTAAACATACGAAAAGTCCCCACCCCTAGGAGGTGAGCTAAAGGCGGGAGAGGGGGGGTGGAAAGGTCCCATTTTTATTATTTTTATTTATATCTCGGAAACGGTGCACTGTAGAAAAACTGTTACAAATAAACATGAAAGCTAATTAAATTTACTATAATATTGTTCCTTTACATATTTGTCGAATTCCCAACGGGTTTAGAGATATACGTTATTGAAAATCGATAATTTTCGAAAAAATAATTTTTACGTCACATTTTTTGTCAAACATTTACTTCTAGTGCCTCCCACGATTGTTTCTCAGACAAATTGTGAGAAATGAAGTTGTAGGTGATTACATTTTCTTCAATTAGATATACACTTTTGCCATTTTATTTTCAACCGATCAAAATTCGTAAAATTTCTAACATGTACGCTCAATTTCGATGTTCCTCTAGAAATTAGCATGTTGGGAGCTGTTGCGTTTTAACTGCTGTAACTTGCTATCATGATGAATAACAACACTTTCCCAACAACGGAAAAAAGGTAATTACAATTGAAACACAACACTTTTTATATAATTGTAGCTTTTATTAAATTACTAGGGGAAACCAATGCGTGCTCCCCACGCTATCCCCGTTGGTACCTTCTATACACATAATTATGTTATAAAAGGTTTAAAATGGTTTACAATTAAATATTGTACAGTAATTTAAGAACTTGTAAACAATATGTACATAAGTGTAAATATAATCTTACTTGTAAATACAATAACGGTTTTTCTTACTGCCTAACTGTACAAACTTTTACAGTAACAGCTTTCTTTCTTAATAACAAATTTTTTTTATAGTAATCCTATACTGTAGTACAAGTGAGTTTTTAAAACTAGAAGGCTTATCAAACCTTAATTGTTTTCTCAACACTATTAACACAATTAAATAGCTACAATAAAGTAAAACCTCAATTGGCTATTTCACATGTTTTGCCACAGTGAATGTGACCGCAGAATGCCGTGTGCAAAGTGAGCTTAGCGCCGACTCAGATAAGCGCCTGCAATTTTTGAATAGGCCAGAACTGAGGGGACTTCTTTCCTCTCGCGGACAATAAGTAGTTGTATAATAGTACTGTCTTTGAGGAGCTGTAATTTCTGACTGGATCGTCCTCTTCAGGTCGGGTTTGCACTGTCGTGTTCAACCGACAAATACCTTTAAAATGAGGCATAACTCGACCTAGGCTTACATTAAAAATTTCAAGACTTCCTAAGTGGGTCGCAAGTCAAAAACAAGTCAAACACGTCAAACTATAGGTTGTAGTGACAAATACTTAACTGCAAAGTTGCATTGAGTTTTGCTTAATAGTTTTCGAATTATTAAATACATTCGAGACTTTTGCCCGACCCTGTAGTTAATAAAGTAGTAAAAAAAAGGCATTTGTACAGTTAATTTATCTTATCCGGCCTCCAACCACAGCACTACCTTTTGCGGTTTGGGAATATCGAGAGATTTTCTATTTTAGGAAGTGGCAACACTGCATGACTGTCAGTAGGCTATCTGATAGGGATGAATTGCAAATCAATAATATTACAAATAATATGTAATCCGAGAAATATCCGTGCGTTTCCATGGCTACGAGAGTAAATAAGACAAAACCTTGTTTTGTGGTTAACCCATCGCTACTGGGCTTAGCCTTGGTCACGACATCTGCCCGAGAAGTCGATACTTTACCGCGGTATTGCAAAAATCGACTAAACATCTTCATTTTCGACTCATTTCCATCGCCAGTAAATAGCCTAATTTACGAACGAAATCGCGATTTAAAATTATAATAGAACTAGTAAGACCCCGTGGAAAATCAAGTGCAGATTAATTTGTTGCACATAAGAAAAACGTAACTTTAAAATATTCAGTATGTGTTATAGAACTAATGTAGTTTATATGTTTTGAGGTTAGAAGTCATTGAAAATCTGTATTGAAAATAATTCAAACTCGCAGACGTGAGTTAAGCGAATTTCCAAAATTAAGTTTTTATATTCTGTTTTAGGTTTTCAATCAACTAGTACCTGGGCGACCGAGCATCGCTCAGTACGTTTTTTTAGAAAAATGTATGCAAATGCGAATCACATACTGAATTAGTTTATGTATTTTAGAAATAACAAATAATAATTATAATCACTAGCTGACCCGTGCAAAACATTCGCATTCTAACTTACTAACAATGTTTTATTAATTTAAATCCACGTTATTAAAGAGAAATAATTTTGTTATTGTTACTATATATTTTTAAACAACTTACCAACTTGCAGAAGGTAAACAACAACAAATAGGTGTATCCACAATGCTGTTTATAACCACGCATACAATTAATTAAAAATAGCAACGTAGTGGCGTAACGGCAGCTTTCCAGCTGTATTGTTATCATCAGTGTTGCCAAAGCCAGGAAAATATCCCTACAACTTACTTGATCTTACATCACTGTTACTTTCGGATTCTTTATTTCTTTTTTTTCTTTTTTCGTATAATTGTATTTTGTATATTTTTCCGGTGTAGCGGTTAAGGAAAGCTTTAAAATGATTCCTCATTCATGTAATTTGATGATGTATTAAGGAAGTTATGGCGTACCGACAAAAAAAATGGCCTTGAGAAATAATATATGTGATTAGATAATAATTTATATTAACTTTGTAGAAATATAAAGAGTGCAGAAACTGGTGAAAAGGGTTTTAGAACGGTTAATAACAGCACAAAAATAATGCTTTAGTTACGTTTGGTGTTGAAATCAGCTGATAATGGAAATATTACAGGAAACAGCTGATTACTCAAAAAACATATGTAATGATTTTAAACTCCATAAGTCCAATGTTAAAAATTTTCAATTTTCAAATGAGTTGTTTGGAAAATACGAGTTTTCCTGAGGTAGTGGTTTTCACTAATCGATTTTTTAGACCCAAAAGCCTCTAATCCCAAACTTTCAGCAAAATCCTTCCGCTGGATCTCGAGATTGCTCGTACGTACAAACAAACAGACATTGCTCGTATTAGAGTATAGGATAAATAAATACTGAGCTTGACTTGTGAGAAGATATACTCGATAGAATAAACTTTGAACACAAAATCTCACGACTAACACGTTCATCAAGTCAAACGCGTTTCAACGACAAAGTCGCCATCTTCAGTGATGCACGAGCTACACTAGTCAAACTATAACTCAATAGCCCAGTCGGTATAGGTTACAACTACCAGTAATTTGCAATAGGGCTGAATTTTTTTTATAAGTACATTAAAGTATGTAGATTAACATAAAAAAAAGTTTACCAGTCTATCGATTTCCCAAAGTCGAAAAAAAATCGATTATCATTTTTTTCTTCGATTGTTTTTAATATTTCGAGCTGGGATGAAGATAGAGGAAAATAAAAAACACCACACGTGTAAAAACACGTGTAGGGGAAGTATTTTTCAACAAAAAAGGTCATATGTATTTATTTCGTCCGAGCAATGGTTTGTCTGGGAAAAATTCGATAATGCAGGTATGTATTTTGCAGCAGGGGAAATCACT
>JAGFPH010003975.1:5029-20351 GCA_018207615.1 Philaenus spumarius | reverse complement strand
TAATCATACTGTTATCGGCAAAATACTGTGACTAAACAGTTTAGGTAAGTCCTCTAGTTTTTTTTTTATTCTAATTATATAAAGTGATAATACGACGAAATATTATAATTATACAAATATTATAATCATACTGTTATCGGCAAAATACTGTGACTAAACAGTTTAGGTAAGTCCTCTAGTTTTTTTTTTAATTCTAATTATAGGTCTATAAAGTGATAATACGACGAAATATTATAATTATACAAATATTATAATCATACTGTTATCGCCAAAATACTGTGACTAAACAGTTTAGGTAAGTCCTCTAGTTTTTTTTTTTATTCTAATTATATAAAGTGATAATACGGTACCTGTAAAGTGATAATTTTTGTACCTGGCAGAATTCTTTCTTTTATAATCGCTAGAAGAGTCTCTTTGTCTCTCTTCTCTACAGGAATCTCTCTCTCTCCCCCTCCCCCTCTCGCGCCCACCCCCAATCGTAGGCAAAACTCCGCAGTATTAGGAATTCGCGGATGGGGACCCTTTCTACCTGATACCCGTAGGCAAAACTCCTACTCTCGGATGTTTGCTCTTATTTTCATTGTGTTGCGTAGCTCCCGGATTGAGTTTTAAAACAAATATAATAACAAGGTAATATAATAACAGCTATAATAACAAGGACTGAATCGACGTAAAAAGGTAAATTGTATACCCATTTTTTATATTCGCTCTTATTTTATTAACCTAACCTAAAATCTGCTGTTCATGAAAAAATAATTAACTGCTTCTAAATGTGCTAAGTTGGTTCCTATGCTAATGAATGTAAATGCATTCAAGAAACATTACAATGTATTGCTTCCGTGTAGGCACAACTTAACCCTATAAGCGTCAGGCCAATTACTGCCAGATATACCTCTAAGCGTCAGCCACTTTTTCACTGCTTGAACACATTATCACTTAAACATCTATAAAATGTATCCTATTCATATAAAGTGTACACTATTATACATTTTATTGTTCAGGAAAGTATGAAGAACGTTTCTGTGGAGATAAAATATTTTTAAAAAATATTCTCTAACTTATTTTGCGTTTTGAACGGAAAACCAATTAAATTGGTAAACAATAGTTTCAAATGTAGGGCTCTTGAAAAAATAGGAAACAAAATTAAATTATAAATCCAAATCGTACAAAATGTAGACAAAACATTTCTTTACATAAAAAAATTCAAAAAAATTACTTTCTAAAAAAAACAATGTTTTGGGGTAAAATAACAAAAATGAGCAATTTGCAAAGAATTACCTGTACATATTGAAAACTCTATATAATGTAGCCTATTCAAGTAAAGTGTATACTATTATATATTTTCTTGTTTAGAAAAGTATGGTTAGCATTGCTATACAGAATACATATTTTTTTTATTTTCTGAAACTTTTTTGCTTTGCAAACGGAAAAATAAATACATTTTTAAACCAAATTTTCAAAAGTAAAGGTTTGGAAAAATAATAAAAATGATTTTATTATAATTACAAAATATGCAGGTCTCGATCAATGCAATGACATAACTAACTTGTTTGTCAGGTAATATTTGGTCTATGATAAGGTAAGAGAAAAACTCGTTTTTTTTTTGCTGCCACGAGACAGACTAACGCTTTTGTCATGTTTTGAACTTTTGTGTATTTTTTGCGAGATAGCTATAAGTCATAGTGTAATAAACAATATACCAAATTAATCGTCAGAATGTCCTGAGTACAATGATATACAGGGTGTTTACAAAAAAACCCTTCAGGACTTTGGGAAATGATTCATCATACAAAAAGTAAGAAAAAAGTTCCTATAAACATAGGTCCGAAAACGCTTCGTTTTCCAGATATCCGCCATTTTGTTATTTGTACAAAATAATTCATATCAAGAGAACGGTTTGATTGATTGAGTTCAAACTTGGTATGAATTTTAACCTGAGAATGATATACCTCAAGAAAAATAAACGATTAAATCCAATCATGCGTTTCAAAATATCGGCTGTTTGAAAATTACAAACCTAAATTACTCCAAAACCGTGCATTTTAACGAAAAATGTCAAGACACCTTTTTTGTAGCCCTTTTGATTCCCTATCGGATGGTGTAACTGTCAAAACAATCGGACGAAGGATAACAGTTAAGTTATGTGTACTAATTGGTTTGTTCAACCCGGCATCCTATACCAACACAGTAAATACTACAATATTGTATGGACATTTTTGTTGTCATTACCTTTTAACTTAGCTATTATCCTTCATCCGATTGTTTTGACAGTTACACCATCCGATAGGGAATCAAAAGGGCTACAAAAAAGGTGCCCTGACATTTTTCGTTAAAATGTATGGTTTTGGAGTAATTTAGGTTTGAAATTTTCAAACAGCCGCCATTTTGAAACGCATGAGTGGATTTAATCGTTTATTTTTCTTGAGGTATATCATTAACAGGTTAAACTTCATGCCAAGTTTGAACTCAATCAGTCAAACCGTTCTCTAGATATAAATTATTTTGTACAAAAAACAAAATGGCGGATATCTGGAAAACGAAGCGTTTTCGGACCTATGTTTATAGGAACTTTTTTCTTACTTTTTGTATGAGGAATCATATCCCAAAAGCCTGAAGGGTTTTTAGTAAACACCCTGCATAATATGATATACTTACTATTATTTTTGATGCACCAATTTTGATTTAAACGCGTCAACGAGAATTCTCGTTGCCTGATGCTTATAGGGTTAAACTTGTGTTAAGCTTGCGATTTGTTGTTTTATTCAATTGGTTGCTTTGATAATGAATATAAAAATTGGACTTCGTAGGTCATGGCACACAATTTTAAAGCAATATTTGGAACGAAGATGCTTAACACGGATTGCGGTAGTAGTCAATAAATAGAAAATGGAATGCGTAGAGAAAAAAGTGTTATTAATTGGTTGCTATGGCAATGACAAATATAAAATAAAAGTAACGAAAAAGCGTTATCAAATTGTTTGCTATGGCAATGAATGTAAATACATTAAAGAAACATGTGTTTTGGTTCATCAATTTAAATTAAGAGACGATCGGTTCCGTCCGGAGTAGTTCAGATATTATCGTCAAGCGCTGAAGTACATTCAATAAACATAAAATGTTCGGTCATCAGTCTGGGCCTAACCTAAAATTATTGTGTGTATATTGCATTTATTTTGCCTGCCTTAACGGCAACACACATACAATAATTTTAGGTTAGGCCTAGACTTAAAATTACTGTTGCCGTTAAGACAGGTAAAATAAATTAAACATACACACAATAATTTTAGGTTAGGCCTAGACTGATGAACCAACATTTTATGTTTATCGAATCCATTTACAATGAATGGTTATTTATCTGTGTTCACCATCTTAGCTTCGATGTTATAATTAATTCTACACCTTTAAGAAAAGACGTGACAAACTTCGTTCCTGACGGGGGTCCCACGACCGCACGCATTTACTTTTTTTTGTCAATTGATATAATAGGAATACAAATTGTGCATGATTTTGGGCAAACTGTACGTAGAACCTTCAATAGACACACCAACCATTAAGGGTCTGCTCCAGTAAACGAGAAATCAACAGGAAACGCTAGCGCCTCTCACTATATCCCTATCTAAACAGTGCAATTTCTTGCGCTGACTTTGCCTCATTGCAAACCATTTTATAAGTCTATCTTTTGTAATTGAGTGTTGAAAAAAAACTGAATATACTTTATAAAATTTCGGATCCGGCTTGCAAATTATTTTTCATTATTATTTTTTTATTGTGTTAGGAAAAAAATTCAAACTTTGTACTCACAAAATGTCAATTACATAACAAATTTTAAAACAATGTAAATTGCAAGACGGATGCATATTGTGACTGTGCTTAAAATGAGACCTTGCAAACAATTGTATGATAAAAAGTAAATGAAATACATGGTTTGAAATTTAACATTGCTCTTATGGGATAAAAATCCAAGATGGCCGCCACTACAGCAGACCCTTAATTGTTTCTGCAATTTCTAAAACTTGGTGTGACAAAAATACTAACCTTAAATCTAATTAGCTTTCTTCAAGTACAGACCTGTCGTCAGGTTTTATAATATTTACGTCAAATTACGACGCTACCGCCAAACCCTTAGTTTTTTGTTTTACTGCAATAATAAAATAAATTCCTCAACTAATAAATTACATTAAACCGCTGTCAAGGTTTCAACACATTTACAACGCTATTTTCGTGACCAAACAAGATGAAAAAATTCGGCAACACCTTTCCCTGCCTCGGCGACTACCTGTTCCAAGGTCTACCGCATAGCAATGCAACCTGCTGCGGAGACTTTGATGAAGGGATAGGTGTGAAGTGCACAAATAATATAACAAGAGAACCTGTTCGGAGACCTTAACGCGCGGGTATGTATGAAGTACAAAAACGATGATTCTGTTATTTTACAATGTAAATATAGTGAGCTACCGCATGAGTCGTGTACGCTGTTAACTGTCATCTCAATACAATTAAAATAGCACGTTTTAAGAAGAACGAAAACAGGTGGAGGTAGATGTTAATGTATTAAATTACATAGTTATATTATCATTGAGTTGTGAGGACTGAATTAAAAATGAATGCAAATTTTGAGTGTTTGGTATTATAAAAGGAACCCTTAGCAGGGGTGCCCATCCCCCCCCAAGCCGCATGGCGCTATTACCCCCTCCCCCCCAAATGTAGATACCCCCTCCCCTTATAAACAATAAACCTTAACCTTAGTAGCTCTTGTGTTGTGACAATGAATGGCCTGAACCTAGCGCACTAAACATATCTACAATGCTAATCCAATCAAGAATTAGAAATTTTGTAGTGGTTAAATAAAAAATATGTAATGGTATAAAAAATAGTTTATTGTAACAATGAATTAAACTACAGTACAGGGTGTTATTAACAATGAAAATGATAAAATATAACTGTATACGTTAGCAAAGTTGAAGATCTTAGCGAGCAAAATCAGTATTTTTGTTGATTCATTGGCTATTTCTTAGAAATTTAAAAGTAAAACACGAAATTGTTTGTACAGTTTTCTATAAATTTAGCATTTACTTTTTCTAACTTCTGTGATTCTTTGAATGATTTATACAATAAAGTAGTGCCGTATTCTTCTTGATATTGCTAATGCAAATTGGTTAATTATGATGTCATTTGGAATTTATTTGAAAATGTCTTTTTCAGAGGCTAGAATAAATAGACTAGATAACCACTTGTCACTCATACTGCTGCGAAGTCGATTTTTTTACAATTTTCAGTCTACTCATGGTTCTTTCGACAGAACAGCTAGTGACTGCCAAAGAAAGAAGAATTCTGTACATTACAGTTAAATTTGGGAATATTGATATTGAATCATTGTCAGGCCGAATAAAACCTTGTTTCATCCACTGGTCTGCCATCCTCTCATTTTCACATTTCTTTTTGCTTGAAATTCTTTCATTTTGGACTGCCTCTTCTTCATGGCTTGATGACATCTCACCGTCTGATGAATTATCACGTTTATGAAGGATGTCTGAAATGTCTACTTCTTATGCTACTTTGTAAAGACTACTGAAAGTTTCCAATTCTTTTTTTAACTCGTTTTTAAACTTATAAGATGTTTCTTTTTACAATGCGCCAACCACTTGTCGTTGCGGTGCACTGTGTTACATAACACTTCTTAACACACGTATTTGACCGCTCTTTTCAACGCTCGAGGCATTATTTAAGTCAAAGTAATCTTATCTACTGCACACTGCACTGAAGCTGAACTGACTGACAACAGGACACTACTCTGTGATAGAAATGGAACAGCTGATCAGCAGGTGGGGTTGGAGGGAGGGAAGGAACAGTGATAAGTCACACAACTGTGTTTATTTTGGAACCTGTGGCCTTGACCGAAACAATAGGAATTTCTAAGTTCGCGCGGCGGCAGGAGACGGGAAGGGGTTTGGGCATGACCACACCAAGATTCTACCGAAACCGAGAGAATTATACCGACAATGAACAAAAAATATCTTAGTTATAAATACGTAGATTATTTACTGTACTGTATACTACAATAGCAATACATTTGCCAATAGTTTTAATGTATTATTGTCATCCTACAAGGGGCCAAGGAGATGGGGTTGTCCCATTCCCAGGAGTATAGTGGAGTTGGGCCTAACAAACCCTTCAAGGACACTTTACTCAAGACCGTCCGTGGGGTTACGTCCAACTCTGCAAGGAAGGACGTGACCATAAACATGGTGATGAATCATGTCCTGCACGAGGTGGCCCTGCTTATACTGAACATGGCGGATCTAGACTGGGAGCTAAACTTCCACGGAAGGGACGGTTGTAGTGTACAGCCGCTTCGAGTAGTGACCCCACCAAGTCCCTAACTCAGAAATACACTCAATCACTTACACATACGCATGCATTGTCGGTACCCAGAGGGTACAGTGGGAAAACCGGAAAGGCACACCGGGCTGCCAGGTAGTACAGGGGCCCGACTCAGCCTAACCAGCATGAGTTGGCTGCCCTATCAACTGGCGAAAATCTCGCCTCTGCTTTCACTGCCAGATGGTGACTGGATGGGACCATGCAGGCAGGGGCGGGGGGCCCCGCCGAGGCCACTGGGACTGACAGGAGCAGGTTATAGGTGGTTGAGGGCAGATGGAGCAGTTTTGAGTAGTTGGAAATGCTGTTTACTCATACACACACAACATAACAAATGCAACACAATAAAAACCAACTAATAATGAAATGAATGACAAAAAGGAAAAAACTTTTAACGTGATATTTGTTTCAGAGTCTCCCAGCTCATACGAAGAAAAAGAAGAATCTGGGGTAGCAGGTCTAACCCAGGACGAAGACACGCAGGGATCGTTGATGTCGATCGACTCGAGCAATTACGAGACAGCCCTGTTATATCCATCTTCAAACCCAAGCTCGCCACAGGGTCCGACAGTCTCTGTTGACAATCTGTGGCCGAAGGAGGGTGGAGAGGTGGAAGAGGTTCAGACACCTATGGAGGTTTCTTCAAAGGTGGAAAAAGGGAAAAAAAGAGGAAGCCTACAAGCTGGGAGAGAAGGCAACGGAGGGAGGCACGGGCGGCTGAACAAGCTGCTGCTGCGGCCGGAAACGGGGTAGAGACCACCCCGGCGGTGCAGGGTGCCAGACCTCTTGTAGCGAACTCCCCTAGCTTCAAGTCAGACAGGAAACGGCCTAGATCGCCGGAACCTGGACCATCGGGTATCCAAAGTGTCGGTCTGATCTCCGAAGCGGAGAAAAAGGCACGACCAGCGGGTACCACACCGGAGGATGTTACTCGTAAGAGAACAACCAAAGGTACGTACGCCAAGGTAACCACACCTGGAATCAGGGTGGCTATTGTACCGGAGGCCTATCCAGAGGATAAGCTCCTGGATGATGATAGTTTGAACGGGGTGAGGAGAGCCATCTTTGAGGCTATGTTTAGCATGCCAGAAGAGGAGGCGGTTCCAAAGTTCCGGGATAACTATTTATCTAAAGGAGCTGTCATCGGTATTTGTGCCGACCAACGCTCTGCAGATTGGCTGCAGAGTATTATCCCCGGTCGAGAGGTCGGGGGTAAGAAACTCAAAGTTATGAAGATGGAGGACCTTCTTCAGTACAAGAAGGTGGTAGCCTGGTTCCCAGGCCCACCTGTACCTACTGAGAGGGTCCTGCAGATGCTGGGAAGAAACGAAGGCCTAAATACAAAGGGCTGGAGGGTCTTCGAGCGCAAGGAGGACGGAATGAAGGGAGTCCGCCTTGTGCTCAGCATCGATTCTATCAGTGCTGGAGTACTGGAGAACTCCTACAAATGGAAACCTTTTTACGGCTTCGCACAGGCAGCATTCGCACCGCTGGGAGAGAAGCCTATGAAGGAGGAAGAGAAAGAAGGAGGGAAGCAGTAGGAGGGGAGCAGGCAATGGTTGGTGGTCCCGTCGCTCCCGTTATAGGAACAGACCACCCCCTGGCTTCAGGGGACAAGAAGACCATCGCTGGACCCCACAAGAACAAAGAGGTGAGTGAAATTAGTTTTATTCAGGCTAATTTACAACATAGTATAGCGGCCTCACGGCTGATTTCTCACTGTTTAGTTGAGACTAATGTACATGTTGCTCTCATACAGGAACCTTGGCTGTATGGAGGCAACATAAAAGGGTTAAACGTAACTGGTTATAGGTTGTATGGTGGTGGCGGGGAAGGAAGGCCAAGGGCGGCGGTCATGGTAAAAGGGTTAGAGTCATGGCCGGTGGCGGGTTTCCTTTCCGATGACCTAGTGGCAGTTAAAGTTAAGATTAAAATAGATGAAGTCATGAGGGAAGTAGTTGTTTGTTCGGCTTATTTTCCATATGATATAAATCATCATCCTCCATCAGAGGAGATGGAAAAACTAATATTAGAATGTAACAAGAAGGGCATTCCGGTGGTGGTGGGGTGCGACTCTAATTCACATCATGTGATATGGGGAAGTACCAACACCAACGCTAGAGGGGAGGCCCTCCTCAATTACTTAAGTGGGACCAATCTTATGGTTCTAAATACCGGGAATGACCACACCTTCCAAAATAGACTAAGGAAGGAGGTCATTGACATAACGCTTTGCTCCTCCACACTTTTTGGAAGAGTGAATGGGTGGCAAGTTTCTACGGAACCAACACTCTCTGATCACAGGCGCATTCAGTTTAAACTGTGCGGGGCTGAGACAGAGAGCAGGCTTATAAGGAACCCAAGACAGACGGATTGGGATTCCTTTAAAGAAAGCCTGGAGACAAAGTTAAATGATGGTCCTATCCAGACCATTCGCAATCATGTAGATCTTGAGCTAACTGTAGGCCATCTACAGGAAGCTTTAACAAACTCTTATGAGAGGAATTGCTGTATGCTCAAAGCTCAACCCCAGGTTCGGGGACTGCGGTGGAACCAGACCCTGGAATCCCATCGTAGGCAGACTCGCCAAAGCTTTAACAAAGCCAAGCGGTCTGATAACCCTGGAGACTGGGAGGAGTTTAGGCAAAGGCAACGCAACTATAGACGAGAAGTTCGGAGGGCATCTAGATCCTCTTGGAGGACCCTTTGCAATGGCATTGAGACCATCTCCAAACTCTCAAGACTTCAAAAAGTACTCGTCAGAGACCCGGTAGGAAGACTCGGTCCCCTCAAGCTTCCATCAGGGGAAATGACGGAAACGGAAGAAGATACCCTGAGGTATCTATCAATAACACACTTCCCAGGATCCGCTGAAACTGTGACATTGCGGGAAGAAAACATCCCGGATGTGATAGGGAAGGCTGACTGGGAAATGGCAAAGAAGATAATAACTGGCAACAGGGTCAAATGGGCAATTAAGTCCTTTGACCCCTTTAAAAGTGCAGGACCAGATGGAATATTCCCAGCTCTTCTCCAGAGGGGCGGAGATAAGCTGGTGCCATGGCTAATAAAAGTATTCAGGGCATCTCTTGCTCTAGGACACATACCTAGGTCATGGAGATTAGCGAAAGTAGTTTACATCCCTAAACCAGGGAAAGGAACTTATAGCAATCCAAAAGACTTTCGACCTATTAGTTTAACATCATTCCTACTTAAAACGTTGGAAAGACTGATAGATAGATACATACGGGATGGAGCAGTGGCTGCAAATCCTTTTCATAAAAACCAACATGCATACATTGCAGGCAAATCTGTCGAAACAGCACTCCACCAACTGGTAGCCAGGGTGGAAAAGGTGCTGGAGCAGAAAGAACTTGCGATGGGAGTTTTTGTGGACATCGAAGGGGCGTTTAACAATACCTCCTTCAAATCCATGACAGACGCATTAATCAAGCGGGGGGTAGAACACACTATCACCCGCTGGATAAAAGCTTATCTCGAAAACAGAATGGCGATCTCACAATTAAACAGTAGTGAAATTAGAATTGAGGTTGCGCGTGGATGCCCCCAAGGGGGAGTTCTTTCACCTCTCTTATGGTCTATGGTAGTGGATGATCTGCTTGTGGGACTAAATGAGAGAGGAGTTTATACCCAAGGTTATGCGGACGACATATGCATTCTGGGAATAGGCAAATTCCCAGGGACTGTATCTGACATCGTCCAAAGCTCACTCAAATGGTTGGAACGCTGGTGTGAGAGAATGGGTCTGGCTGTAAACCCAGGAAAAACAGATCTCATTCTCTTTACTAGGAAACGTCGGACGGATGGTCTGTACATGCCCAGTCTACTGGGACAAAGACTTACATGCTCCGAAACAACTAAATACTTAGGCGTCACCCTAGACACAAAGCTGATCTGGAGTGAACACATAAGAAGAAAGGCAGCAAAAGCGTGTAACGCTTTCTGGGCATGCAGAAGAGCGATTGGAAGTTCATGGGGGCTTCGGGCCCAGATGATGAACTGGCTCTATGTTACTATAATAAGACCGTCTCTAACTTTTGCCTCTTTAGTCTGGTGGCCTGCTACCAGGAAGGAATGGGCAAAGAGAGAACTTAATAAAGTACAGCGGATGGCCTGCCTTGGAATCACGGGGGCCATGAGAACGACCCCCACAGCGGCCATGGAAATCCTGTTGGACCTCCCACCTCTGGACCTCATGGTACAGGGGGAGGCTAGCAAGGCCGCAATGAGATTGAACACAGGAGGGGGTTGGTCAACATCTCTTGCAAGAAATGGACACGGTGAGTGTCTGAACAAGATGCTGGAGTGGGATCCGATGCTGCAAGCCGGTACGGATTACATGACTCCTAAGTATAATTTCAATAGCAGATTGGAGGCTATTTTTCCGGCTCGGGAAGAGTGGCTACGGAAACAAGTAGATCTTGGAAATGGACAAATCTGGTTCACGGACGGGTCTAAAACAGACAAAGGTACGGGAGCCGGAATGTACATGCACAAAGGACCGTACACCCAGGGAAGATACTCTGTGTCGCTGGGACTATACTCTACGGTCTTTCAAACGGAGGTATACGCAATAATAGCATGCGTAAAACGAATACTGGAATCAGGAAGCATGAGCACAGATGTTGCGATATGTTCTGATAGTCAGGCGGCTATAAAGGCTATTATGGCTACAAAAACAACATCAAAACTGGTCTGGGAATGCCAATTACTGCTGGATAAGTTGTCAAGCAGTAGGCAGGTAAGACTTGTTTGGGTCCCTGGACATGAAGGAGTGGAAGGGAATGAAATAGCAGATAAACTGGCTAAGAGAGGAGCAGGAACTCCTCCGACGGGCCCAGAACCAATGATAGGAATATCAAGAGGCTATGGGAAAGAAAGTGTAAGAAAAAATGTTCAATCCGGACACTTGCGTAGATGGAGAGAGACGGTAAGAGGCCAGAGACAGGCACACGACTTCATTGAAGGCCTGGATGGACGCCTAAGCAGAACACTGCTGGGTCTTGGCAGGCCAGAAGTGAGGTTGTTGGTCGGTCTACTGACGGGACACAACTCTCTGAGGAGGCACCTCCACCTAATGGGGCTGGAGAACAACCCATTATGTCGAAGGTGTGGAGAGAAGGAGGAAACCTCATTCCACGTTCTATGCGAATGTGATGCCCTCGCATCAATGAGGCAGAAATATCTGGGACAAGGATACCCTGACACCAGTTATATACGAGAGGAAGGACCCCACGGACTTCTTCGGTTTGCAAAAAGGGCGGGTTTGATGTGAGCTACTGCCTGGACATGGGGCACAGAGGACCTCATGGTTTAGGTGCAGTGGGTCCCGGTGGTGGATCACATAAACCCTCTATATAATAATAATAATAATAATACCGACAATGAACAAAAAATATCTTAGTTATAAATACGTAGATTATTTACTGTACTGTATACTACAATAGCAATACATTTGCCAATAGTTTTAATGTATTATTGTCATCCTACCGTACATACACGAAATTTCAACTGTGATTCACAAATTGTCTCATTTATTTATAGTTTCAAAAATCCCCCCCAAAATTTGTTTTGATGGCGCTCTGAGCGCCATACCACAACCTTCTGGGCACCCCTGACCCTTAGCGATCACTCTGTATTCTGTCTGTCACAGCTAGTTTACTTTATATAACCTAGGCTTATATGGAGGTAAAGCGTTCTAATTCGAAAATGTCAGTATAATCAAATCTCAATTAACACTTTAATAATACTTTATTATGAATTTTGGGCGGCCGAATTTGGGTGACTCCAAAATTATACTGTCTAGTGGGCTATCGTTTTGATATATTAATACCAAAACTATTTTTGATCAAGAGATAGCGGGGATACAAAAGGATTCACTCTCGGATATGAACGAAAGAAATATCGAATAAGTATTGAGAATTCACTAAACCTAAAAAATGTAATTGTGTGCTTAAGACCACACAGGAGAAGTGGTCTTACGAAATGAGGAAGCACAATGTCCATATCAGAGGTATTACTCTACTGATTAAACTGCACATTGTATTAACGTTAAAAGATTAAGCCCATGACGTAGGACAATCTGTTACACTCATATACCCAACTCAAATATACCAAACGAGTTCGTGGCCTAAGCGACTAACGCGCTAGTATATGGTGATGAACTCTGCTGGTTCGAATCTCGGCAAGACCAAAACTTTTTTCAAACAGATGGAATAGAGCGTTTCACATTAGAGCGTTTCACAAAATGCATGGTGAAACGCGTGACGGTAAAATCCGATTCACCGCCAGCAACAAGTAAACTATATATATACTCTGCTACCCACACATGTATAGACATTTTTTGAACGCGGTGCGGCTATAGAAGTTTACAGTTCAAAACTTTTAGTGAGTTTCATCCAAATCAATCTGTTTCCCATTTAGGCTTACATGGGTCAGCCATGCCCCAGTAAGCGCAAAAACCAAGATTTCCGATAGTTAGTTTGAGGTGCATATTTTACAACTTGGACGCAAATAATTGAAATGCTAAGTTTTTGTTCTCCTGGAGTAATATGCACCAAGTTATAGGTCCCTAGCTTCATAGCCCGCTTCCTGTTTCTAGGACATTTTAAAACTATCTGGAACGTTCCGGCACAGTAAATCCCTTCGATGGTCCAGAAGCGTCTGGAAAATTTTACAACATTTTTGAAAATTCTGAAAGATCCTATAGCTTATGAAGGCTAACATTATGTCTGGAACATTCCGGAATCTTCTGGAACATTCCGGCCAGTCTCGGATACTTTGGCACTTGATTCCCAGCTGCGACTTAAAATAAGAAGTCCATCGGAGCGATGCGCTTTTTTTACATCCATATCGCCGGACCACTGCAGTTCCAAGCCAAAATCTTTTTCATTGTTGCGAATGGAAGGCTACTATAACACGTACAGCCATGGGGATGCGGTAGTGGGTTTCATAATGAGCACGGACAAATCACCCGTACATGTATACTGGTTTTGTTATATATAGTTTTTCCGTTGCCCCAAAACCCACCATCTCCTCGTTATTTCCATGCTCATCTTTTAAATGGGATAATTTCATTGACCAACTCCGCAGAAAGCAAGACAGGTTTTTATGTGGCAAAAAAACAGTAATTATATGTATTAAGGGCATCGTTGATCGTGAATCCTGCACGCCACACTTTGTTGAGCTGAATATACTCACTGCGCCGTGTTTGTTCATCTTGCCCTCGTTATTAAGAAAATTAGTTTACTTTTAGCAAAAGAAGTCGGGTACTTTATTATAGTACTTGAAATAATAGTTTAATTTATGCAGACTGTGTCAGGCTAAGCAAATCTCAGCATTTATAATCGTTTGGTGTAAAACTTGTTAATAGATTGCCATTATTTGCAAAAACTATAACTGATAAGAAGTTTAAATTAGGTATTGAAAAATGATTTAAAAAGATATTTTATAGCATAGAAGATTGTAGATTAGACATTGATATTAATTATGAAGAGTTTTGAACCGTATCATTAGTTTTATGAAAATGGATTAGAATTATATAGTGTCGAGTATGTTATAAACCTAAGATGACGATGTATATGGTTCAATGACAGTACAAAAATATGTCTATCGATTTTGTCTTTTTATTCTCTGTAAATCGGCAATTCACAATATGCGAGTTCCCATTTGACATGTTTGATTCGCAAAGTTCCAATCTATCTTAAAATACAATTCAGGATGACCTTATTACAGTCCTACAAGGAACAGTACCAAAAGTATCGATTTTATCGAGTATCGAAAATTCAACAGCTCAACTTCCTAGACCTAACCATTGCAAAAACAACGGATAAGCTCGAATATAAAATATACCGGAAACCGACCACCACAGATGTCACTATTCACGCACTATCTCGCCATCCTTACTCGCAAAAAATTGCAGCATTTAACTGCTTCACTTAAAGACTCCTTACTGTCCCACTCAGCAAGATAGAATACCATAAAGAGATAAACATCACTAAACACATAGCTGTAGCAAACGGTTACAAGAGTTCCATAATAGACAAGTTGATAAAAAACCATAGTAAAAGACTAAATAGAGCGAACCCAATTAATGACATAGCCAGAGACAACAAATACATTTCCTCAGAATGCACCAGCCTCTTGCCTAATGTGTTGAACAACATTCTCAAGAAATGTAACATTACCCTTGCATTCCGTACGAATAATAACATTTCTTCATCCCTTAAACGTAGAACAGACGTCCCCATTGAACATAAATCTGGCGTTTACAAAATAAAATGCCCTGAGTGCAACAAATATTACATAGGACAAACCGGGAGAAATTTCATAGACCGGTACAAAGAACACCTCCCCTGCAACAAAACAAACATCACCAAGTCAAACTACGCGCGTCACCTTGCTGAAAACAAACACGGACCAGGTGATTTTAAATCTAGTGTAGAAGTAATGCACGTTTGCAAAAAAGGCAGGTTAATGAACGCGAACGAGGAATTCGAGATCTACAGAGCTTTCAAAAACGATCCAGATAACATCCTAAATGACCAACTTTCATTCCAATCGCATCGTTTATACGACACAGCCTTAAATTATTTAAAAGCCTTAAAAAGACACTTTGAATTTTTTGTGTTAGTGTATGTGTTGTGTATGTGTTGTTTTAATGTTTGACGTGCTCATGTGAGTGAAATAACTTATCTGTTGATGGGGTCAATACCTCGAAACTAGTCAAAAACAACTCTCTTGAAGTCACAAGAAGGACCTACATGGTAATTAATATATTATATTATTATAGTAACAAAAGGTCCAGTACCAAAATGAACAGTACCAAAAGGAACAGTAGCAAAAGGAAAAACCCAAAAGCCAGAGAACCAAAAGCAACAGTATTGAAAGAAACAGTCCCAAAAGAAACAGTGTCAAATGAACA
>JAGFPH010003974.1:112351-132894 GCA_018207615.1 Philaenus spumarius | reverse complement strand
TAACCCGGATTTCGACTTTATAGGCACTGCAAAAGCAAATTTGGAAAGGCAGTTTATCACGGTCATTATATACTTGTACCCTTTATTGACTTTAGCGTACGGTATCATCTCGACCAAATCCGCCTGAAAAATATCCGTTAACGATTTCAAAGTCACTCGTCTAGTTTTGAAATTTCTTCTCGCGGGCTTATGAAGCTCCGCAGCAATAGCTCGTCGCACATCCATCGTTCAACTGATGGGGTAATCATATGGGACAGGGTATGTAAACCCCCGAAGGGGTGAAACAGGCCCCCACCCGCCTGTTTCCGTGATGCCCAACCATAAATTTTGGCATCTCCGTTACAACACATTCAGCCTTGCGAGGATTATAGTCCCTTCGCCAGAGGGCCAATCACGCATAGACACACACACGCACACACACACACACACACACAGAGAGAGAGTTCAACATATCGCTCTTTCTAGTCGCGGAATTTTAATGTACCCATAAGGTAAAGAATCGTACTCTCCATGTCTCTTTCTTTTTGCTCCAGTGATTTTAAACAGTTTCGTCTCGCTCACGGTTACGACCTCACGATCTACAGTTCTTCTTATGCGTGTGTCTGTAACAGTGAGCGGGTCTTCATCTCTATCTAGTACCATCCGTTTCATCGATTCAAAATTCACCACACCCGAAGTGCGAAGGTTCAACGATAGGCCTTTTACTTTGCAAACAGTCACGGGGTCGTTGGATTTAGTAGACAGAACTTTGTAGGCGTAGGTTTTTGGACCGCCTGATACAAATTCTGTAATGTAAGATCCCGACCCGTAGTCGGCTAATTCGTCGGTCATCTGTCCGAGGTAGTCTCCAGTCTCTACTTTGTGTAATCCTTCTCTGTGCAGGTAAATAACAGAATCAGTATCATAGTAGGCCACCTGAGTGTCTAAGGCGTCCAGGTAATCGTAAAGTTTAAGTCTTGCGTGAGCAGTAGTGAACGCGGCGAGTACCACGTTCACAGTCGGGAGTACTTCGCAGGAGTCCTCAACATATTGCCAATTTCCTACAACTACGTCTTCGTTCACTTCTTGGATATGGTTTACGTCTACGGACGGACTGACTATCATTTTAAACAATTCCGAAGGCTGTCTTATTATGAATGTTTTTGTTTGATTTTCCCTCTGACCGAATTTACCCCAAAACGAATTCAACATTAATTTTGCAAGCGACCTAAGCCCCTCATTTTTACAAATTTTCGTCGGATCTAGTCTAATATTTTCGTTTGTAAAATAATCGTCGATATAGTTTGCCTTGTCTTCCTCGGTCTGGCACCACCCCGGATAGCCCGATGCCTCTTGTTTAATTTTTAAAAATGTATTTATAAATTCCGTGAAAAGTCCGTCCCCGTTGTCAAACGACGCCATTTTATACTCCCATAGCTCATGCATTTCAATAATGACGTAACCCTTGCCCACAGCATTCCGTATCTCGTCCATTGTCCAAGTACCTGTCAGTGCTCGTTCGTCGACGTTATGTGTACACTCCCCTAGTGAATTTTGTCCGCAAGTCCGACAAAGAACAAACATCAATTTTTTGTTCATCTTTGCGGGAAGTACAGGATGATACAATTCACGAGGAGGGAGTACTGTGCATTTAAGAAGTCCGTCAACAGTCATACCAAGTTTCCTGCATTCGTCGTCACCTATATGTGTTTTCGGGTGCCCTACAGGGTATTTACCGTACTTGCAAACCCAAGGATAAAGCGAACAAACGTCGACATACTGAATCGTTTCGCCCACCTTGCATTTTACGTACGACTTTGTATTACCCGTTTGGCCACCGAAAAACGCATCGCGAGGATCGAGGGGTACGGTATGCATCATCGGGTGAGAGTCGAGGTAGGCCATTTCAACGTTTCGCTGTTTGAGTTTTATAAAGTCGCATTACCACATTTCTACGACTTCTAGTCGGGCGAGTTTAGCTATTTTGGCTCTTGTTCTCGCTAACCGTGCATTGTGCGTATCGGACGGGTCGTCTTGAAGAGGTTCATCGCGGCTGTGCGGAAAACATTAAGGGCATCCGTGCCAGTAGCACCCGTGGAATTCGAAAACTTTTCCGTCGCACAATCCGTCCACTTTCACGCCATTGACGATAGCTTCGCGACCTCTACCGGCGTGCTCCATACGAATCCCTCTCTGATCCTCCTCCCAAGTCAACCATTGTAAAGCGATTTTAGACTGGAGGTCGACAGATCGGTATCCGCTCTTAGGAACGATTCCTATCGTGTTTGGTTTCAGGAAATTACGTCTGAACGCGAGGTTGCATGCGCTTGCTATTGTCACGGCTTCTAGAAAAGGGTCAACGTTACACTCTTTGAGAAACGAGGCTCTGAATTTAATACACGCTTGAGCTAAAATGTCTACGTCCGAAAGGCAGTACTCAAATATTTCTTTTTGAAAGTCGAATTCGTACTCGTTACGAATCTGCTCGTCGTGTCAAATGATAAACTCTTTATTGTTCTTGTCGAACATAGAGTCGGGACAGTAAAACTCTTTAGAGAGGATAGGACCTATATAATTTTCATTGGCCAATGTGTTGAACAGATGTGGGAAGTAGCCTTTCTTTTTTTCCGGAGGTAGATCGAAAGCTTTAGGAAGTTTTGACAGAGCCATGGGCATGTAGTTCAAAGAATCGATAAATTTAACATTATCGATTTCCATGAGGATTACCTTTGTACCGCGTGTAATCAGTTTAGGAGTGAATTGAGTTTTTTCGAGCACATATTTAAGGAGAAATTGAAAATCGAACGCTTGTCCGTTATGTGCCAGGATACACACTTTTTTGTACGCTTTTCGTACCTCCATAACGTACGACATGAAGCCGTTGATGGGATCATCTCTGAAAACTCGAGTACGATCGAAACAATTTTGACACGAATCACCGTTTATACATTTCCAACAGTACTGTTGGGATATGCACAAATTTACACAATGAACGTTGGCCTTGTCAAGTATTTCATCTTGACGGGTTTCTAAATCAAAGAAAATGAAAAGAAATCCATTAGATATAGGCTTCCTATAATCTACTTTCATGTAACACCGGTGGTTCGGCACCATGTATTCATTGCACACTTTACAAAAAGTTTCACCGCACACGTGCTTTGAACGACGGTTTTTCAACATAATCATTTTCTCGCAATCGGGAAACTTTTTTAAAGTTTTACAAATATTTTTTAAATGAAATGTAAAACAGTCTCTATTCATAAACTTTCTGTTACAATCTCCGCAATAGATTCCGTCGTTTTCCAACAAACACGGCGGGGAACGTTTGCAAGAGTAACAGGTGGAGGAACATCTGTGATAATGACGACTATCGAAAGGAATGTGACACGCCTCGCAGTAATAACTGCAAGCGAATGCGGAGGTCAAACTAGTGATTACGTTGAAATGGCCATTGTGAAAAATTAAATTTAGTTTGTATCGAGGATTTTGCACATCGCCTTCGAAATAAATATCACGACCTTTATTTCCGTAACTGTACACCGTAATTTTGTGTAGAGGCAAATGATTTTGAAACTGATGCAACTCCTGCACCCCCGCGCCCTCGTCTGTGAGTTGAACCCCGGCATCGAGCATAAGTTGTCGGGCTCTAAGAGTCTGTCTGTTACATCTATTCTTTCGTATAAGTATATAGTCCTTGTCTTTTTCCGCATGAGCTATAGCAACTACGAGGGAGCACGGTAAACACAGAGAGTCTGTGTTTTTTATCACTACAATTCCGTTTCTTCCTCTACATTCGTCATTGAAATTATTAAATAGTCCTGGTCTAACCCTCCCACGACCTAACGGCACTTTAACTTTAGTACATTCTACTTTAAATGTGTCGCAAGATGTACAAGCCTCGGCGTTACTCTGTATAATACCCCCAAAAATTTTCCACATGATATCAGCAGTCACCTCCGATCAGCAGCAGGCCTAAAAGCTAAGAATCCCGGATCCTTATTTTTTAAATTGAGGCTCCGAAAAGTAAACCCTAAATAGTCTTCGTCAGTCGTTTCACTTGTCATAGTCTCTACAAGTTCGTTCAAACCTTGTCTAATCCATTGAATTTCTTCCACACCTTCGGGTGGTGAATTGAATTTGAAAACAATCTTAGTACCGTAGAGTCGAAACTTTGTTACATAAGTTTGCAAAGTAGACAAAATGTAAGCAGATGACATTTTAGAGAGAGAGAGCTAGAGAGAGCGAATATGTTAACTCACCTGTGGTCCGGAGCAGAATGAATAAGGTTTTGACGAATAGGCACTAAATAGTAAAACGAGGTCAAATCAAGGGCGTTGCTAGGAACGCAAGTCAAAGTTGTTGAAAGTGTAAGACACTTCTAGCCGGTTGTTCTAAGTGAAAGTAGCACAAATTGTAAGAGGGTCTTTGACAGTGAAGCACACACTACGCAAACTAGACTCGCAATGTGATTGCGATCCCCATTCAATTGCATGTAAAATCCGTGAAAAATCGAACGAATCTTTCGCATTCACCGCACCGGAGACCGAATTCCAGTGCAGCAATATGGCCTCGAAATTAGTATAAAAGCGTGTTACATTTACTATCCATTATCAGTTCATCAGCTGCCTCCTATCGGTACACATCTAAGTGTCGGGTCTGTTTCAACGTTAGTTTCTTCTTCTTCTTCTTAGTGAGTATGGTTACCGTCAATACCGTTGACTTTTTCAACTCAATCGCTCCGCAAGAAAACGAGTTTGTTTCTTTGAAAAGTCTGACCATCGGGAAGCAATATACGATTGCAGACGCCCGCCGCATAAAAACCAATTATGGTCCGAGCATATTAGTCGTTCTCAACGACTTACTAGAAGATACCTCGAACAAAGTGTTTTTACCAAAACGCTACCAGACTCTGACCGAGTCGCAGATACGCGATTTAAAAGATAAAAAATTAATCGTTACCGAGCACATAGGAAAATCCGTTAAACTGGAAATACAAATGTAAATCCAGTGTAACGGAGACAGCAGCAGCATAATATGTTTATTCTTATATATTTTTATTACAATTCAAGTAAGTATAATTTTCAGTGTATGATTGAATTCATCACCAAAAACATTATTTGAGCTATGTTCTAATTACTAATAGTAATATAGAAGAACTTGAATTACCGATTTCTATTCAAAAACATTTGAAAGCAAATTTTAATATTTATTCAACAAAAGTGACTTGTAATACTGTAGGATTTGATTATGGTTGTATTGATTTTGAACATCTCTTTTTCATTATCAGTTGTTTAGTTTCGATACTGGTTTTAGTGTATAGATTATTTAAAGACAAAAAATATTTTTCAGTAATGTTATTCTCAAATTACAGTTTAAAATGGTTAATAACAATATTCGACCCGAGATACCAGAAATTGAACATTACGAGCCAGATATTGTGGAATTCCCATTATCCGAGTCCATTGAGAATCTACACCCTCCTTCGGCAAACCTTCAATCAGCATCACCTTCTTCTTCACCCGATGAGTCCATTGAGAATCTACACCTTCCTTCGGCATCAGCATCACCTTCTGCACATGTTGAGAATCTACCTTCAGCGTCACCTTCTTCTTCTTCATCCGCAGCCGATCAAAATGAATACATGTGTCGATTGATGCATTACCTTCAGGCCTACGGCCATGCGAACTATGTAAGCATCTAAAACTGTTTTTCCTCTACCTTAATGTTTAATTAATAATAATAATAATAATAACACCTGTATTTTCTTTTTTAGCTTAGGAATGATTATTCTTCAACTTCGGGTCATCCAAACCGAGCTAAAATTTGTCAACCAATTCAAGGGATGCCGTCTCGAGATACAACGCTAGAGGTTTTGGAAGATTCATTGTCCGCTCTGAACTCGATAGTAAACGATTTAAAGGTAGCAGCGTCGTTTTCGTACTACAGAACATGCGGCACGTTTGCGCTTCATGTTTGGAGAATGATGAGGCAGGATTTAATAGATTTAACGGAAGATGGTATATTCGCCTTACAACAATTTGGACGTCCACCTACCAATACATGCGTAAGTCTATTGTTGATGATTGTCGAGTATTTTATGAGAACTACTAATGATGCTTTTTTCTTACAACCAAAATTGAACAATCTTCATTATATAAATACTAATGATGTGTGTTTTTACAGCAACCCGAAGTGAACAATCCTAGCCAGATGCGGAGTCCCTGTACTGTCTGCTTACTCAACATACCGAACATTGCTCTACTTCCCTGCGGACATGTCTTCTGCCCTCAATGTGTTAGCCGATTTGCCGATTGTCCGATATGCAGAAGATGGATAGTGGACTACATCAGACTATACTTATAAAACATTTTCTTTACATATTAATTGCTACTGTTAACTGAAAAAAACTATGAATTGTAATAAAAATATATATAAGAATAAACATGTATAGATCTTAACAGTTTTTTATTTTTAATACCCTGATTGAGACAAACTAGTATCAAATATGTGCGATATCGAGGCCAGAGTGATACTCAGTGAACCAGATGGTGAAATTATCTTGGCAGGTTGTCATGTTACAATCCGTTTCCTGTGTGCTAGTTAGACGGCTATATAAAGCAAGCGTGATTTCTACTCTGTAGTTATAACACAGTGAGAAATGGACAGAGACATCATAGAAGAGTTTTCTGGTGACGAGTTGTCTCGTCTATTTACTGTAAGTAGATTTTAGGATTGTTACTGGCGTTTCCGCCACCACCAACTCCCACCCCCCCCCCCACCCCCACCCCCCCACCCACCCCACACCCACCCAGGTCTACAATCGGACACAAGGTCTCAATGTCAAACTCATATACTCGACTAGGTAGTTACTTCTTAACAGCGTCAGCGCAGCCCAATCGGTAGCGTCGCGGACTCGGGTAATGGTGGTACCCGGTTCGATTCTCGGAGCCATCCAAACTTTTTTCAAAGTATTAAATATTAATTATTACAAAAAAGATGGCTGAAACAAAATGGCGGCGAAAAGTTGGCGGAAATCCCAGCACTTGGGCGCCGGAAGTGACGTCACAGGTCACGTGACGCCCCCACCTGGCCTCCACCCCCACCCCCACACGGCCCCACCCCACCCCACCTGGCCCCCACCCCCACCCCCACCTGGCCCCCACCCCCTGACCTCCCCTCCCCTGGCCCCCCTCCCCTTTTGTCCTCAGGTGCCGCGTCCTCTACTTGGGTTGTTTAATGTTAATAGTAAATATAATGTAGGTATGTCCAATGGTGTAGGGTACGAAGATGCCGTACATTTGCGACAATTGAATGAACTAAAAAACGTGGGTCATAAACAATACATTAATTTAAAAAAAATATTATTAGTATGGGCGAATACTATGACGGTAATTATTGGCGTATAGGTAATTTAGCCATGGGCATTATCGACAACTATGCTGTCACAATTGCTAAGGAGCCAAATTAAAACGAATGAACTTTGCGTCAATCAAAGACGAGCTAAAACGGGCAAATACAAATACTGTACAAGCACTAAACGAAAAGATAAAGCATAATAAGGACGCGCTTGTAGTTCTGCTTTCTACTTTTTAAACCGTGAAACACAAACAATTTCCAGAATTTATACAACATTTATATTCACCGACATTAGCGATACCCCCATTCGCTATAGGTCAGTAGTAAACCAAGCTTGCAATTTAGGTAAACTTTCAGTCACGATCATGGAGCCAGAGAGGATGGTCGTAGGGAGTCTACCTAACACATCGCTGGGTATTTTCAAATCAGTACATTTCCTAAATCCCGAGTGCACAAAAATCGCAGCAACAGGACTATTCCAGCATACGGGTTATAGCCTAGGGTTGTTGATTCAGGCGGGTAAAATTTTTGTTTTCTTTACAGACGAAGTGTCTAACGAAATATTACTTTTGGACATAACTTCTGCTCTTGAAGGAAAGGCTACTCACGGTTTTACTCTAAGTGTTGGGAATATTCGAGTAGCAACGGTGTTTGGAAAACGTTATGTTACATTCAATGACGGTCAGCATTTTTTAAACTTGAACTTGTCTGAGTGGGGGCTGTTTAAAGACGCCATACCTCTGATAAACCTTCGTATTAAAGAATTATTTTATTACGAAGAGGATTTGCGCGAGTACATCATTAAAGTCCTGACCACAGACGAACTCGTTTCCAGCATACTCCCCGAAGTGGACAGATTGTACGAAGAGGTTAAGTTGTTCAAAAAACATGCAGGCAGTAGTTGAGTTTCACGGTTACCACGATAACAACTATAAGTTTATAGTCAAAGAATTTGCTATAGTCGGTGAGCATTTCTCCAGTGTCGTTGTTTTCAAACCGCCTTATACATTTGATCAACTGAATAGTGGCGCTCGGAGGACTGCCCTTTGGTTACAAAAAAACTATCATCAAATCGGCTGGGAAGAAGGTGACGTTCCTTACGACGAAGACGTGATACGCACGCTTTGCAAACCGTTTTCCATGTTTACAAAAGGATTGGAAAAAGCTCAGTTTTTGAAAAATCTTCTGCCACACGTGGAAGAATTACCAGAGATGGAAAGATACTCGCACTGTACAGAGGTTAATTGTATATTACCTCAGCACTTTCAATACGACAGTAAGTGTGCCTTAAAAAGTGCTAAATATTATTACGATTCTCTTCTTAAGTTAAAAGAACAACACGGACTGAAAACACTGAAATTATTGGCAGGGCGAATGGCCAAAACATTGTATTTTTATTTATATCCAATGTATATTGTATTCTAATAGCCGTTATAACTGTAAATACTTAAGTGTTGTAATGAGAGGGAATTATTAATAATAAACTGTATTTGTGTAACAAAGTCGTTTTAATGAGTCATTCCTATAACCATTTCTTTACTGTAACTGTTATCAAATTGTCATTTCAGTGTGAACAAGAAAAAAAAAAGTGTTTGGAAAAGAGTGAGACGGTTTTTGTACATGTCTAGGGGTCAGTGAGCGCCTTGACTCCTGGGTTAACGCTGTGTAACGAGATTTTAGTACAATGGTGTTAGAGGCTATTGCACAACATTGTGTATTGAAAACTGGCAATTAATAGCAGCCATGGTAAATATGAGGAAATAATAAAAAAAAACAGAATTTAAATGTAATTTATTTCTTACAAGGTTTTAACGGCAGCGCATTCTGGTAGAGAGTTTTAGAAATATAAACCCGCCCGACGGTAGCACGTTCTGGTAGAGATCAGCGAATGCATTAGACAGTGCAACGGATACAATTCTGCCGACTCGGCATTGTTACACATGCTAACATAAATGTTTGCTGATTCGTTCGGAATGTGTAAGTCTACATCTTAAGTTTGGTTATGTAATTACGTATATCATACACAAGGGTGTGGCAGAGCCTAAGGTTAGCCAAAGTTTTAATTCGACTAAGTGTTGTTCGGCTGGATTCGGGAGAGCCTAAGTTCGGGTAAGTAATTATAATAATAATTGAAGTTGTAACATAACCTCAAAGTACAATCTATGCGGGGTTTGTACGGTATAAACAGTTATATTTCAAGATTACAGCGAAGCCTAAGTTTTTAGTTTGAAAAAGATCGGATAGGTTAAAATTTGTGTAAAGATACACATTTGCAAACTATTTAAATGTCTAGTCAGCATCTAGCTAGGGTGTCGATTTTATAACAATGTACAGAAATGTTAGTGAGTTAAAGTTCAGACAAAATTCACTAACATTCAACAAAATTCGGAGAAAAGCGTTAAGTATAATCGTGCTAATAAATAATTTAGAACATAAAATCATTACCGAAAGTTTTGATGGAAATCAAGGGTGCGGCAGAGCCTAAGGTCGTAGAAATGGTAAAGTATCGAGTAAAAAGATACGCGTTATAAAACAGAGACATTTTATTAATAACCAATCGATTAAACGATACACAACCTAGAGTAATTATTAATAATTTTGATGTAAAAGCTAAAACCGTGATTGCGTTACTAAGCTACCGTGTCTACCGACAAACATATGGAAAATTTATATTGAAACAAATTTTAGATAGAGAAAGTTTTAACGTTAAGTAATACAGGCGGATTCGATTAAGTTTCTTTATGTAATTACGTATATTATACACAAGGGTGCGGCGGAGCCTAAGATTAGGTTAGCTAATTTCTTTTCGGTTAGTTACGGTTTGTAAGAGTTGCGGCAGAGCCTTATGTTCGAAAAATACCGGTAGAAACAGTTATATCATACGCATGGGATGCGGTAGAGCCTTACGTTGAGTTGAGCGAATTTTATATTAATAACCATTGCGGAGAAATTCCGTTTCGGGGGAAATAGCTCTAATCACGACGGTGCTGAATAGCTGCCTACGTGTACGAAATATATTTTAGAATTCGTTTGCACTTAAGCCTCCGTTAAAAACATTAACATTTCCGTTTTTTCGGAATTTTGTTCCAAACTTTTTGGGAGGGGTGACCCCGGGGTTGAGTTAGACCGAGTACAACTTGTTTTACTTTTTAGAAACATTACGTTATAATTTGATCGGTTATATAGTTACGTATATCATACGCATGGGGTACGGCTGAGCCTAATGTTAGCCAAAATTTTAATTTTTACTAAGTTCTGATTGGACTTGGACAGAACTTTACGTTTGGGTTAGCTTGGTTTTCCGTACAATATAACACATTTTATAAAAATAATTCGGGATACGGCGAAGCCTAAGCTCGGTCAAGTCCGGCGTTTTGGTTAGGGTAAGACTGTTAGAAACAGTGTATATCATACGCAAGGGGTGCGGGGCTCCTACGGTTAGCCTAAGTTCGGTTTGCAAGGATGCGTGAGAGCCTTAGGTTGGCCAAAGTTTTATTTCGGCAAAGTGCCCTTCGGTTGAACTCGGACAGACCTTACGTTCGGGTTAGTTCGGTTTTCCATACATAATAACACAATTTATAAAAAAATTCGGGGTACAGCGAAGCCTAAGTTGGGTCAAGTCCGGCGTTTTGGTTCGGGTAAGACCGGTAGAAATATATTACAAGGAAACAGCGAAGCCTATGGTTAGCCTAAGCTTTATTTCGCCCAAGTACGACTTTCGGGGGTTGCGGCAGAGCCTTACGGTCGGAAAATACCGGTTTGCGAGTCTTAATTTTCACTAAGTCCGATTCGGATTTACTCGGGAACGATCGGTAATTTTCGGTTTTCCATACGTTATAATACATTTTATAAAAATAATTCGGGGTACAACGAAGCCTAAGCTCGGTCAAGTCCGTCGTTTTGGTTCGAGGTAAGACCGGTAGAAATATATTACAAGGGGGTGCGGCAACGCCTATGGTCAGCCTAAGCTTTATTTCGCCCAAGTACGACTTTCGGGGGTTGCGGAAGAGCCTTACGTTCGGAAAATACCGGTTTGCGAGTCTTAATTTTCACTAAGTCCGATTCGGATTTACTCGGGGGCGATCGGTTGTGTTCGGGGTTATATAATGCAATTTATACTATATTACAAGGGTACTATGACATTTAAAGCTCTTAATTTCTGTAAGTCCGATTCGGGGACGATCGGTCATGTTCGGGTTGTTATAATGCAATTTATACTATATCCCGACAACACTATAACATTTAAAGCTAATAATTTCTTCTAAGTGACCTTCGGTTGGATTCGGGAACGATCGGTAATGTTCGGGTTGTTATAATACAATTTATACTATATCCCGACGACACTATAACACCGTGTATCTGATTTACTTATTTACTTCACAAGATAGTACTTTCTCAACAGAGTCGGCGTAGCCTAACCGCTAACGTTGAGGACTCGGGTCATGGTGATACCCGGTTCGACTCTCGGAGACACCTAAACTTTTTTCAAAGCAAAAAATTAAATTAAATTAAATATTAACTAGCTGACCCGTGCGAATATTTCGCAAGTTCGGAGTAGGCCTACATTTACCTGATTTAACACGTTGATTTAATTCAGTTAATTAAGTTTATTTATTTACATTGGTTTATAAATAACAGTTTCCCTATACAATCTTACAGTGTAAACAATCTAACTAACAGCTGTCATGCTAGTTAAACAGATGGTTAGTAGATGGCGCCTTTCATTAGGAACATACAGAGTATAATATAAAAGTTTTTTAAATCAATTTTTGTTATTAAAACATGAATTTTAAGCTGTTTGTCTATTTTTTCCGTGTAGTGGTTAAGGAAAGCTTTAAAATGATGCCTCATTCATGTAATTTGATGATGTATTAAGGAAGTTATGGCGTACCGACAAAAAATAGTCTTGAGAAATAATAAATGCGATTATTACAAAACAAGATGGCTGCCAAAAAAAAAATATGCCGGCTCAAAATATCCCAAAATCTTTAAAAATCCAAAATTCCCAAAATTTCAAAAATTCCCAAAAATCCAAAAATTCCAAAAAATGTTAGGTTAGGTTAGGACCTTCCAAAACAAACCCAAAATCCAGAACCCCCAAAAATTGGCTTAGGTTAGGACCCCAAAAAAAGTGGGCGTGGCTTAGGTTAGGAACCAAAAAGACCCAAAAAAACACCTAAAAAAAGGGGCCGTGGCCCAAGGTCAATGACCTTCCCCCACTCCATTTTACGCCAAAGTGCCTGGAACTCTACTAATAATCTGTTTGGATTTGCTTTGCTGCAGGGGTAGGCGAGCATCAGCTGGACCACTCTAGTTTGTTTATTTTTGTTTTGTTTTTTTAGCAGTGCGATGTACAGGCGACAAAATGTAACTCGCATTCGAGGAAAAATTATATTTAAAAAAACCTCAACTAAGTGTAAAAGAGTCGACTCACCTAGCGTCTCCCTGTAAAAACGTAAACATATGTTCTGTGCATTTGGCATCCCGCCAGGTTTTGAAGTAAAATACAAATTTAATGCTATAAATAACGTAACGTATTTTGTCCCCAAGTCTAGAGAAAATAAGTGGGAAAGTGAATTTATTACGATACGTAAAACCGGTGAAATGTATTGGCTGGAAGCCATGAAAACCATGAAAAAAGTGCTGTTGTGGTTTCGGTAAAGATTCAAAAATGTATACTTAATTATGTAAAGCAGATTGTCTAGTCTACTTACTTATATAAAGCTAGACGGTAACACTGATTCACTGACATTAATTATAAGGCACTTCCCGTAATCGGACCCCCCTCAACCTCATATTTGAATTAAAGCTCTCGACGAGAAACTTTCAGAAAAATTGCTAAAAGTTAACATTTTTAATTTTGAAAGCACCTTTTGGGCGGGAAAGATTTTTAAATTTTTTTCATTTTCCCACTTTGATTGCGTTTTGTAAGAAAACGATAAGAGATAGCAAAAAATGTAAGATACAAAAGTTGTAGAAAATTTAAATTCAAACTAACGATGTTCCATCAGATTTAAAATCCAATAATCCGTTTAGCCGCTATTCACCCGAGAAGGAGCTCCTCCGGCACACAATTCTTCAAATTTGCCATGTTAATCTTATGGAGATAATGTTTAATGAGTTTGAATCAGCTGCAAAAAAAAAAAAAACAGCTGATTTATGCTCGGTACAAACGAGACAAAGATTAACGAGATTCTGTAGCGAATTTTCCAACTGCGAGCGAAGCGAAGTAGCCAACTGAGGCCGAACGCCGAAGCGGGGTTGGGACGCGAAGCGTCCAGTGGCAGAGCCCCTAGTTAAGTAAAAAACATAAAATAGACTTTGAAACAATTAAATATTAAAGCAAGTCGCGCCCACGCAATAGTTTCTGTGATGACATGCGCAGAAAGTGTCTGTATTAGATGACTTGCGCAGTTGAAACTAAAATATGTTAATTTATAATGTATTACTAATTGCCCTCCATTCAAACTGGATGAAGTAAAATTTTCTGTTCATAAAGTAAATTACATTACGTGCAGTAATTATTTCGTGGCTTCAGCACTAATTGCTTGGGTAGTTATCGCCATAACTAATTGATACTTGATTTACAGTTTTATTGTAACAATAGATTAGCAACAAAGTATGATGTTTGTTTTGCTTATGCGGATTCAATTCACACATTTTTATTTCAAATGGGAGCTGTGAGTCTACCCCCCGAATGTTCACTATTTTTACGCTAAAAAAACCTTTCTTATTATGCATGTAAAAATTTACGACTTTTAATCAGTAAGTTTTTCTCGTTGATTTTTGTTTGTGATTGTTACTAACTGATCTAAAAAAAACTGTTAGTTGTGAAGATTACCTGTTTCTAAATTTGCCAAGTTGGGTGACATGGTATTGAATTTAAATACTTTCAGTAAACGTGTTTTGGTTTAGTAAAGGCCTAACCTAAAATTACTTTAAGTTTTTTATCCACTATACTATTTTATTTATAATATGCTACAATATATATTTGAATTATAATACAGTAAGCCTTTTGCGTTTGCTTTTATTTTGTTAACCTTACTTAAAAATAATGAATTAATGTTCTGTATCCAGTTCACTAACTGATTAACTTATGGATTATTTATTGTGTCTGAAAATGGGATACAAGTTCTGAAACGCGTCACAAATAAAAAAAAAAAAAAAAACAAGGTAAGTACCTTAATGACTTAAAAAGGTTGTTGATTATGAACATAAGCAACTCAGTCCGAATTTGTTAAGTTGGTTGCTATGGTAATGGAAGTAAGTGCAAATGACAAACAACCGTTGCTAATCTTTTGATCTGAATCAGCTGTTTTTATCTATTATAGGGCTGGGAGTAAATCGGTAATTTTTCTTTATTTTTATTCTTTAAAATTAGGCCTAGCGTATGCGGACATAAGAATATAGGCCTACCTTTAAATTTTCGTATTTTTGATCTTAAGTAGTTTTTGCTCTACGTTCAGGGGTTTACTCGTATTTTTTCCAGTACAGGAATGTTGCCGGAACTGAAAAAAATACTCCGCCGGAAAGGTTTTGAAATTTTCACTTCTAAAACTCCTATTTTACGTATCTTTGCCGAGTGTAAGGGTGCAGATAATATACTTACTTTTATAAGAAAAGTACACACGTATATGTGACTATTTTTGTACTTGTATATAGCACGTAGCAAATTTTATACTATTTTAAGCAAAAACTTGGCAAAATGTCTCTAATTTAGTCATTAGAATTTATCAGCAATTTAAATCCTCGTAAAAACAATAAACCTAAACAAATTTTATGTATTATAGAAAGAAATTACTTTTCTTTTACAAGAACAATTAAAAATGCAAGCAAGCTTATCACGAGAACACAACACATAAATACAGACGCTAAATTGCCGTGTGTTCAGGTACCTAAGTTTAAATATTTTCCTCTTTCAGGGCGCTTTTCCACCTTGTATCTGTGACTGCGGTTGTCAGTGTACACCATTGTTTGTATGTATTCCATGTTATGCTTGTGCTTTCATTTGGGATATTTATTTTTCAATTAATTAATCGTGAAATGAAATGATTATTCAATAAGTATTAATCACTAAATGTGGCATAAATTATATCATCTTAGGTCTTATTTTGATTACAATAATCTCATCAATATATTATGTTATAAACTTTTTCATGCCGAAAAAGTTAATAAAATACTAAAGTTTAAGCATAGCTGGTTTTTAAATTTTTCGGTCTCCTCGACTCTAAATCATCGGTCTCTTAAGCGGGTTTCACACCAAAGCCAGGCCGGGCGAAAATGGTTGCTATTGGTTATTGAATATTGACTATTGGTTACTAGGCCAGTCGGTAGGGGTAAATTTAGACCAAAAGTTCCAGTAAGTTAAAACCCTGGAACTGGCAGAAGGCCATGCATGGCCTTCTCTCAGGCGCAGAACGCAACAACTTCACACATTTGCAAAAATTTGCATATATTTGCATAATCGCTAATTTAACAAACTTAAAATTATGCAATCGGAATAAAACCAGCACCATTGGAAAGGAAATGAATTACACTTTAATTTTTGTATTTACAACTTTTTCGTAAAACGTATATTTACATACGTAATTGTCGTTTCAAAATTGTAGAATGTCAAACAGCTGTTCTCGGTGCGAAATCGCGTGGTGCGAAACGTAAAACATCGTCATTTTCAACGGACTGTAACTCCTAACAGAAGTAAATAATGAAGAAGATCATAACACCATTGGATTCAGCAGACGTTTATCTTTAAAACTGTGCCTTCTAAACATCTGTTACTATAGAAACATCTGACTTTGAGAATTTACAAATGAAGGCTTGCTATTGGCCAAGTTTAGGCCAATAATAAAGCTTTTTTAAATGAGTTTTTACATCCATAGATTGAAATATTATATAGATGTGATGCATATGGTTTTGTAGAGGAAGTTCTGATCTTTAATTTGATGTCCAATTCGAATGATTTCATGTTGTTAGGTTGGCACAAGTTGATTTAGAAAACCACGTTTATAACGCTTCCAAGTCGACCATTTCCGTTTTGTGTGTCTAACGTGAGCTATGTAAGTGTTGTATTGTGTTCATAAAAAGTGGATATAAAGTGTTTATTAGTTTATAAAACTGTGTTTTATTGTGTTTCAAGTTATAAATAAATATGTGTAGAATTTGTTATTGTGAAATTAGTGAGTGAAATTAGTTTTATACAAGTGTTGTAAAAGTGCTTTTTGTTTTTTTGCAGATACCTAGCCTAGGCCTAAGCCTAAACTATTTTAGTAGCCTAAGCTATAAAATAATATAGTAACTATAGTACAATATACCGAATTATAATTATAATGGACAATATAAGAGAGAGATTGTCAGAAATTGATAGGGTGTTGGGGGAATCGGATGAAACGGACTACTCCGATGGCCCAGGGGATGATGCTGGGTGGGGTAGCCTTCCAAGTAGTCCTCAGAGAAGGCAGGCAAATTATCTATATTCTTATATTCCAGCAGATGATAATTCCACAATTTCATCTGTGGAGGACCCAGAGTTAGATAATTTGTCTGTCGCCTCTGATGACTACAATCCAAATATTGATGATTTGGAGTCTTCAGATGAAGACGGCATTCTCTCTGTCCAACCACAGAACATTGATGACGACTATTTACAGCCCGGACCATCATCTAGGCCTAGCTTACCTCCCCCAGTAGCTAGACAGACTAGAAAACGACCCCATCCTACACAACGACGACAAAGACGAGTTAGGCCTAGAACGGAAAATGACGACGAGTCACAGCAGCCATGGGTACTGGTATATCCTCCAGAACCGGAGAAAGAAATACGGTCAAAATTCATAGTACCTAATACAGGGCCTCAAAATATTTCAAACTGCACGCAACCAATTGATTTTCTTTTTCTCTTCTTGACAACGGCTGTGTGGAATCTTATGGTTACTGAAACCAATAAGTTTGCACACGCTGTGTTACGTCAGCAACGTGAAGCTGGATTGATCAGGCCACAATCCAGACTCACTAAGTGGGTTGACGTAACCGTAGAGGAGATGAAGAGATTTTGGGGCGTGTTAATAAATATGGCACTAGCTGATCGCAAGAATCACACATCATATTGGAGTACTGATGAAAATCAGTACTCTAGTTTTTATTCAAAAAATATGTCCCTGAGACGATTTGAACTTATTATGAATATGTTTCATTTGTCTTCTGAACAAGGTGACCCAAGTAACCCTGATTTTTTCAAAATCAGCACCTTTGTTGAGATGATGAATGATGCATTCAAAAAGCATTTCGTCCCAGGACAAAATATATGTATTGATGAATCCATGGTAGGCATGAAAAACCGCTGTGCATTCATTCAATACATGCCTAAAAAGAGGCACTCTCGTTTCGGCGTAAAGAAATTTGAAGTGTGTGATTCTGTGACCAGTTATTGCCTCCATGTTTCGTTGTATAATGGTAGAAATTATTTGTCTGACGGCATTGGACCCTTTACATTTAAAGTTGTTGTTAACTTGTTGAATCAAGTGGGGTTGTTAGATAAGGGATACCATCTATTCACTGATAACTTCTATACAAAAATACCTCTTGCTGAGTTTTTGTTATCGAGAAATACCTTTTTGACCGGAACGATAAACAAAAACAGCGTAGGGTTATGTAAAGCTCTTGTTAACGCCAAGCTCTGTGAGAACGACGCTACCTTGTATTACAGGAGAGGTGACATACTTCTCGTGAAATATCAGGAGCGTAAAACTAAGCCGCCTGTTCATGTTTTGTCCACAGCAGCTCATGCTGAAAACAAGAGGGTTACCAGTGCTAGAGGTATACCTCGTGTAAAACCACACATGATCAACCAGTACAACAAGTTTATGGGAGGGGTAGATGTCCATGACAAAAGTCTCTACCATTATTCTATTACGAGGCCATGTAAGAAGTATTGGCGGAAAATTGTCTACAACTTTATTGACATTGCTTTGCTGAATGCGTGGATTCTGTATAAATTAACTTTTCTACCGAATCCACATTCATCGGACAGAGAAAAGTTCATGTTCAAAGTTGTAGCGGGATTGATCGCACATGATTCTGGCAGATCTCGGTCTTCGGTACTGGATGGTATAACAAACCCAACTGCTGTGACTACGACACTTACACCTACTACGACGACAAACACACCAACACCTACGACATCAACAACACCTACACCTTCACCTACTTTGACTACACCCTTTGCTCTTCCTTCACACAGACTAGCAAATCTTCCTACTCACAGCAAGCATTGCGCAGTGTGTGCTGAAGAAAAAGCAAAGAAACTTAGGGTAAAATACTGGTGTCCAGGGTGCAACGCCGGTGTACACCAGGATTGTTTCCCTAAACTGAGACATTTCCACAGACCAGGCAAGGGATGGCGTCCTAATAAGTAGGCTTCAAAGCATCAATTTTCGACACTACGCCCATCCAGATTTCCTGTCATCTAGCTGCCTATTATGTAAGTACAAACATTTTATTTCAGCGCAACTTTACTATTCGACTCTAGGCTAACTTATGGCAACATAAATGCAAAAAAAATAATAAAAAAATACCTAAAAGGTTATAACCTAACCTATGTTTATGTTATAAACAGTATGTGTATAACCTAACCTAGTCACAGTATGTTTACAACGTCGTTTTCTGCAAAAATATTTGGCTAGAGTCGAATAGTAAAGTTACACCTTTATTTCTTTTTATTTTACATTTAGTTTAGTTATTTATACATGTTACAAAAATATATAATGGTTTTTAGACATAATACTGATACTTACCAATGTGCCTAAATTTGACAGATTTGCGCTTATGATCACGCGCTTATGATTTAGCCATTTTTGAAGAGATGATGGTTTTTTGGTCATTGTTGATAAATAAGGGCATATCTGATACTTTATATAAACTGATTGACACTTGTTTTACCATTTTATGATTGTTTTAGACAAAGGAGGCACATACTATATTTTAGCAATTTTACACATTTACACTAATATGATTGCAATGAGTTTTTTTTTTGGGAAAACTTTTTTTTTTTTACAGATTACTCTTTACAAGTATTACCTGAAACTTTCCTATATTTTGAAAAAAATTACAAAAAATTTTATTCAGTGTTACAGAACATTTTTTACATTATTTTGGGTCAAATTTGTCAGACGTTTAGGGCATTTTCTTTCATTCTATAATATCTGAGACCAAAACGAAAGGTGACATAAAATTTTCAAGTTTGCAGTTCAATTCTATGATTTATTCTCTACAATTTGATATAATAAAAATTAATTTTGAGGTAAAAAATATGTAGGCCTTCTCATTTTCAAAATAGGCCTGCTTTAGTAGTGTTTCTTGTCGCAGGAACATAAAAACATGTGTTTTCTGAAAAAAATTTTTGAAATTGAAATATATTTTTACACATTTCTTTTTAGAACCAAATAACAAAACTTTTGTATATTTTGAAAAAAATTACAAAAATACTTTTTTAGTATTATACAACCTTATTTATACGATTTTTGGTGAAATTCGTGAGACATTTAGCCATTTTTCTTCATTCTGTTGTATCTGGTCACAAAATGTAAGGTTATTTGAAATTTTAAAGTTTACAGTTCAATTCTATGATTTATTCTCTACAATTTGGTATAATAAAAATTAATTTTGAGGTAAAAAATATATAAGTCTACTGAATTTCAAAATAGGCCTGTTTTAGTAGCGTTTCTTGTCGTAGGAACATAAAAACATGTGTTTTCTGAAAGAAATTTTTGAAATTGAAATATATTTTTACACATCTCCTTTTAGTACTAAATTACTAAACTTTTGTATATTTAGAAAAAAAATACAAAATTTTTTTACTATTTTTCATGTAGGCATAAAGTTGGTTTTTTCCCTTCCGTTTCTGAACATTCTTTGCTTTCTAAGCTAATAACTTTTACAATTTCAAAAGAAACACATTTTTAGTGGCATATTTGAATTCTATGAAGTTTCTTCTACAAAAAAGCTATGGAACACTTTTGGATTGGGGTTCATTTACTATTTTTGGCGAATTTTTAAAAATATGCTTGCAAAACGCTAAAAACGGGCTTCCTAATTTTCGCTATAGCATTGCCAGTTCTAGGGTTAATACGGCTGATTTCTTTTTTATAAGTACATTAAAGTATGTAGATTAACATAAAAAAAAGTTTACCAGTCTATCGATTTCCCAAAGTCGA
>JAGFPH010003974.1:87006-97177 GCA_018207615.1 Philaenus spumarius | reverse complement strand
AGTAAGGTCCTAAATGCTAGTTTAGAATAAACAGCTGATTATAGTACCGATACTGAAAAACCTTAAGTGTAATGCCGCAATTTTGAAATAAGTAAACTGTATAACTACAAGTGCTGTACAAAACGACATTATTCTCTTTAAAAACAATATTTTAACATAGGCCTATTGTTAGTTGTTATCCTCTAATTTTAATAAATGAGAGATACAAACTATTTTCAAGTATCAGAGTTTCTGTTGATGGAAATGCTACCGGGAATCAGCCTACATACCAGTTAAGAAGTTTTAAATTAAACAGCTTACTGCTATTCAATCTCTGAAAATATTCCACCACCTTAGCTATGTGTTTAAGTGGGCAAAAAACGGGTTTCTTCGAATTTATTTGTTAATTTAAATATTTTTTTCTCAAATTTGGCTTCATATCCTTAGAATTATATACATGGATAAGTGCATAGTCAAAGGTAACATTTTTTTACATACCAGTGCAAATGTAATTATCAAGCGTCGTTCGTCTTTTAACATATTTGTGAAATTTATACGGACTGATTTACTCTCACACAGTTTTATGCGCCACTTCTTGGTCCATACAATGATACCGTCTAGAGCTCTTTGCAATTTCTCTGTTGTTTTTCCTACAGAGTCTCCCACAGCCAGAATAGCAGTGTAATCAGCATACATGGCGATTGTTACTCCACGGCACTGCGACATAAATTTCACAAATAGGAGGATTGAGAACGTTCCGGTAATTATCAATACGGAAACGGCACCATATGTGACAGAGATAAAGTACTTAGGAATACACCTTGATGAGAAAATAAATTGGAAGGGCCGTGTAAAGATGAAAAGGCAAGAAATAAATATAAAGTATAGAAAAATATTCTGACTATTTTGTAGACACTCCCAGTACAACAAGTTGCTGATTTATAGGCAAGTGCTAAAGCCAGTTTGGACTGCCGCTATGGGGCTGCGCCAAGAAGACTAACGTTAATCATTAAACAATTTTTAAAAAAGCACTCAGAAGCATTGTCAACGCTCCGTGGTACATTCGTAATGACTGCATTCAAAGAGATCTTGGTGTGTTTACAGTCAAAGAAGAAATAACAACTGGGGCGGGGAAGCAGGAATGGAGAATCCAAAAGCTTCTGTCCCCGGGAGCTGTTGGACAACAGGGATGTCGCACGAAAGCTGAAAAGGAGAAATCCTTTGCACGTAGTGATATAACTCGTAAACTGCATGATAGTAGCAGTCCATACAGAACTTTTCAGTGGAATAGTTTGTGACACACAGTGTAAAACTTAGTTGTAGTAAATTAATAATAAAAAAAATAACAAAGAGTAATTCATTTTCTATTTATCTATGATTACATTTCAATAATGCATTCTGAAAATGAACCGGTTTTGTGAAATGGCTTTAGGGAAACGAATGCAATTAGTGAGTGTGATAAAGTTGTTATTCGCTCATGATGAAAGCCACAAAACCTGTCACACACATGACACAATTAAAGGCTTTATTATTATTTCACTTGAAATGTTAATAATTCAAAGCACGGTTAATTGAGTTGTTATTATTTCGCCAGTGAGCGCTTCGCTCACGAATCCAGCAAACCGATTGTTAGCAAATTTAAATAGGAAAGATGAACAATTGCAGTGATTCTTATGGCGAGACCTAAGGTCGGGAGTGGTTAATGTGCGCCGAACAAAGTCCCCAGAAGATGGGTTTTGGTGTTATTAAAAACTGTATATTTTTGTATTTTACGTATTCAAATTCTGCGGCCGCATTTTACGACAAATTTGGTGCACACGTTAATTTTGTAAGTCGCTCGCACTAGTTTGATGATAAAAAAAAAATCTAAGAACCGAAATCAAGTTTTTTGGGCTTTATCTAAAAAAAATAATACATCAGATAATTCTGCATTTTTGTTTTTCACACGACCAGTGATAGCCCGTCTGGGTCCCACAAAAACGTAACATACCATAAAAGTACCCGGTTTGAGTCCACTCTGGGGCAGCTTCTTACCCGAGGCTGATCAGAGACAAGTTTCTCAAATAGTCTGGTTGAAAACCTGAAACATCCTTATATATAATTCTGTAAGCAAAATTTTAGATTCAAAATTGTGGGAATTTGGTAAATCGGAAGATGATGGGAGGGGTGTCAAATTAAAGGTATCGATTCAAGGAACGAGGGAAAAATATAAGTTTTTTCTAAAATTAAAAACTAAGGGGTTTTTGAGATCCCCGAAAAACGAAAAATCCCCATAAGAAATACATAAGAATTTAAAAACATACAACAGCTGTTCTGCAGTTTACATTAAAACATTTGGTATTAAATAAATAAATTAAAAACATAAAACAGCTGTTCTGCAGTTTACATTAAAACGTTTGGTATTAAATAAATAAATAAAAAACATAAAACAGCTGTTCTGTAAAATAATATGACAGTTAAAGTAAATTATATTTTTAAATAAAATCTGCTACTTATTAACCTATAAAAGAAACACGTTGACATACACATAGAGAAACCTTATAAAAGCGTGATTTTTGGAAGGTTGTATGGCTGTCCTATTAACTCTTCATACATTTATACTAATATCATAAAGAGGTAAAGTTTGTTTGTATGTAGGGGGTAATCTCTGGCACTACTGAACCGATTGAAAAAATAGTTTTACTGATAAAAAGCTACACTTTACCTGAGTAACATAGGCTATAATTCATTTCGATAAAAAACTTTTTTTATTTCAATATTTGTAAATTTAGTCGGAAAAAATCTTAGGTTAGGCCTAGAATGATAAACCAACACATGCATTTACATTTATTACCATAACAATAAATTGAATAAAAGAACAGATAATATATAGCTGTCTGTTCCAATATTTCCATTAACAGCTGATTTCAAAATTTGAAGCAATTATTTTTGTATTTCTAGATTTTAGGTTAGGGCTTTAAAGTGTAGACCTGTGCCTTGCTGGTTCTTTTAACCATTATTATAACTGCTGTTATGAAATATAAGAAATAATTTCATTTGAACATTTATCATTATTTATTATCTTAATTTTGAGGTTATTATTATTAATCATATAACTTTATTATAAATAAAACATGACATTTGTTTTTAGAAGGTTCCATTGGGGGTTGGCGTGCGGAGCACGCAGGGGTCTCCCCTAGTATGAACTTAATTTTGGTAATTCGCTCAAGCCACGTCTTCGGTCCAGCTGCGAGATCGAATTATTGTATACACTGATATTTTCACGGAATGACGATTGATTTTAATACATTCACGGTGGAAAAATCGTGACGCATGTGCAGTAAGGCCAGAGTTTTTGCGTGAATGGTAGGATTTTTATATAATCGACAGATGACTTTAATAAACATTATTTAAAGATTAATAATGCATTTTAAAAATGTCTCTACAATTTAATAACAATAGCATGAATAATTTTTGTATTCCAATTTTTTCAACCTCTATTTTCCTTTAAACCCATCTCCAATCACCTGGGGGGGGGGGGGGGGTTAAGGCGTGAAATTAGTTAACTTAATGTATATGCTGAAAAGAGTATTAGGGCTGAATTTCAAACTTTTTTAATGACTTTAAATTACAAAATTTTTAACAAATGTTTTTGTAAGACGTAACCTGAAGCACTTAGAAGGTCATAATGGGATTTAAAATAAGGTATTTTCTTAACATTTTAAGTATACCTACCATATTTTATAAATCCGAACTAGTCCTTCAGCCTGAGTATTTTCCTAATTTTTTTAGTTTACTTCTTTCACTTTTATTTACACTTGTATGTAGATGTTTTTTATTCATTAATATAATGAAATGTTTTATAAAAAAAAACGTATATACACATAAAAATACTCCTGAAACATTGAACAGTGATGAAGAAGAGGATGGACAATGGTGAGTTTTTATTGCAGAATTGCAGAAAAATAATAATAAATTGTATTTTCGTGCACAATTGAATAATATATAAAAATATTATTAGGCCTACTTTATTCTATGTAAACTTACTATCGGCAAAAATAAATATGTACATATTGTTTTTATAGACCCACTCTGAAGTAAACTGCTTGCAAGGAAAAGTGAATTTTTGTAAACAACAGAATGTTACATTTAGTTATCATTAAACCATTCAGCTTTTTAAAAATAATAACAGGTAGCGTTACTAGTATTAGTACTTTAAACAGAAAAATACAAAACGTACCCGTACGAGCGCAGTCTTTAGGTTTAGCGGAAAACGAACCTGTACGTCCGTAGTCCTTAAAAGGTTAAGCTACAACTATGCCGTTTAACAGTGTTTGAACCCTTTCACCCTCCCCCCAAACCCTCTTCTACAGAGTGGAATCCGTAGATTATTTTCTACAATATGTATAAACAAAAGAACCTTCTTTAAAAACTTTAACGCCAATAACAAACTTACATTACCTGTATTGTTAAAGTAACAACCGCGACACAAAACCACGAAGAAAGCTGTCAAAACCACGCTCAGATACAAAACCAGGGTGCGTTGACCTTACAAACAAATTAAAACACCTGTTTAATCTAAAAAATACCGAGCGTACCGAAATTACAGAGTCAGTCGATTACAATTATAAACGAACGGTAGTCACGTGACGTTTAATTAAAAGTTTAATTGAGGAATTTGTTTGCGAATTGAAAACGATCACCTTTAATTTGCCCCGAAACCGAAAATTGGGTGTTTTAATTTATATTGGTTTGTTTGGAAATACATTCGCCTTGTAAGCTCTGACACTTTAGTTGTACACACTTTTACCGTTATTGAGTAGTTTAGGTTTAAAATTTTCAAAAACAGCCGAGATTTTGAATTCCGATCACAAAAAAAATCGATGTTGAGATTTTTGTAGAAATATCCGTTTTGGGATCCCCTGAGTCCTAAATAGTGTGTTTTACAAAATGTCTGTCTGTATGTATACAAATATAGAGCGAAAACTATTGGATCGATTTCAAAGAAATTTGCACCAGACATGTCAAGTAATCTTGTATAGATGCACGAAAAACGGTTTTGAATTTTTTTTAAAAACATCCCCCTTTGTGGCAAAAAACACACAAAAAAATCAGTTATAATTTTTTTATAAAAAAAGCGGCTCTAAAGATTTTGATAAAATTTGGCTTATTTTTGTAGCCTTTAATGTACCCTACCATATGCAAAAAATCGCATCTTTTTAAAAATTCTCATTTAGCTAATAATAATAATAATAATAATTGATTTTTTGTCATAAAAGGGGGTTGTTTTTCAAAAATGTTCAAGACCTTTTTTCGGGTATATATACAAGCTTAAGTCACAGTGAATCTGTTTAATAATTTAAATATGTGCCAGTTCCTGGTACCGTTTATTTTTCTTAAAACAGATCATTGTTAGGTTAAACTTCATTCCAAGTTTGAGTTTAATCAGCCAAACATTTCTCTAGATTAAAAAAACACACACAGTAGCTTTTCCGAACCTTTGTTTAAATAAAAAGTTTTTGCTTTTTTTTAGTTCCCCCATCCTCTCCTTAAGTTGTGCCAACCTGTCACGAAACACCCTGTATATTCCTCACCGACTGCGTTGTATTGTCCGTATTTGATTCCATTTGTCCATTCCATTGTTTTAACTATTTTCTGTGATAGGTTACAACGTGTTTTCTATTTAATTTTCACTAGTGCACCTTTTCAAGTGTAAACTTCTATAGGCGCACCGCGTCCAAAAAATTATGCAGGCGGAGATTCGGATTTTAACGTCACGCTCTACTATTTACAGTACACACATGTATATTATATTGCAAAGTATATAATTTACTTCGTAATACCTCTGAAATGGACATTGTGCTTGCTCATTTCGTAAGTTGGGTTAAAGTAGTTAACTTGGTAATACCACTGAAATGGACATTGTGCTTCCTTATTTTGTAAATTATGTTAACATAGTTTAATTGGTGAATACCTCTGAAATACCTTAAAATACTTTACTTGGTAGTGTTAAAATAATCAAATTGTGTGTTCTTTGCAAATTTGCTTTATGCAGGATGTTTTTAGCAACCAAAATAATTTCCATAATATATTTTATATTTATCAGAATATCACCAAAGCAGTTTACATTTCTCCCGCGTGGTCTTAAGCAAAACTGGATCCATTTTTATTATATTCTAGTAAGATACTTTATTTTCACACAATAGGTGTAAACGTTGACTTTTCAATCAGGGCACTTCCACTTGGACTAATGTTTTCACCAGAAAGTGACAGTCTACATACATTAAATAAATCTTGTATTTAATACTGCTGTGTATTTGAGACTGCGACAACAAAACAGCCGACTGAAAATGTTTTCACAGATGTAAAGAAGAAAACAGATTTCAAAATCTTCGTAAAAGGAAAATGCACAACACAAAGCCACTTATAGAATGTTAACAGGCTTTGATAGCTCGATGTATTTGTGAACGTGGAAACGGAATTTCTTTTCTTTGACAAAACCGGCAGAGAGAAAAGTATTCCAAGAATCACTGAGGTGTTTTTATTTAAGCAGAAGTACAATAACACAAAGCTTCTGAATATGTACTTTGAATATATTGTAAAGGGGTCAATTGTGTTTGTACATTTAAATTTAACTAGAAAACTACTTTGGTTCTTACTATTTATGAGTTAAAAACAATTTTTGTATCATTTATGCCTTACGCAGGCTAAATTGTTAACCATTTTTGTTGGTATAGCCGAACTGATTGCTACTCTAGGGCCATAGGTGCTCACTAAGAAAGGGTTTGAAAAAATTCGATATTTTATGGGGGGTTTGGGGGGATCAAAGTTATTAAATCACGATTTCTTCAAAACTACCGAACGGATTGGAATGAAATTGGCATGTAGCTTCCTCTGGGGCCATAAGTGTTTACTGAAAAAGGGTATTAAAAAATTGGAAATTTTAGGAGGGTTTGGGGGATCAAAGTTATTAAATCACGATTTCTTCAAAACTACCGAACGGATTGGAATGAAATTTGGCATGTAGCTTCCTCTAGGGCCGTAAGTGTTCAGTAAAAAAGGGTTTTAAAAAATTGGAAATTTTAATTTGGTTTGGGGGTAAAAATTACTAAATCACGATATCTCCAATATTACCGATCAGATTGGAATGAAATTTGGTATGTAACTTCCTCTAGGGCCATAGGTGCTCACTAAGAAAGGGTATGCAAAATTTCGAAATTTTAGGAAGGGTTTGGGGGGATCAAAGTTACTAAAACCATAATTTCAGATATTTTATTATTATGACAATAGTGCTTTTGTTATTTAAGATCTATATATATAAAAGCCAAATACCACTCACTGACTGAACACTTAAGAAGAATTCAATTACGTTAACAAGACTGAAAATACCAACCACCACGGGCAACGCCTTTCGGGTCAGCTATTAATATTATATATTTATATACTACTAGTCTACCCGGCAATGCATCGCTATTGCTTGATTAATTTTAACGGTAGTTCATTTCATCACTTTGACGTAAGGAATCGAAGTAAGTATAAATGCTTTTTATTTATCAATTTTAACTTTATAGCTTGTAGGAAGTTAGTGTAATTTATTTTTATTGAATAGGGTTAGCTACCCGATTTTAATATATTTGTTTGTAGTGACCATATCCTCTAAACAATCCTGCTACTAATATGCGTAAATAATTGTGAAATGTGTTGAGTTGTTTTTGAGCATAAAGAAAAAGGAAGTGTGTAAATGATTATTTAATTTTAAGGGTAACTATCCCATACCTTCACTTGACTTAAGTAATCGCATTGCAAATAGTTTTTTATATCTCTTAAGAACAATCTGTACTAATATTATAAAGAGGTAAAATTTGTTTCTTTGCATGAAAGGGGTAATCTCTGGAACTATTGAGCCGATTGAAAAAATAGTGTTACTATTAAAAAGCTACACTATCTCTAGTAACATAGACATTCATTTTGATAAACACATTTTTTATTTCAATATTTGTAAATTTAGTCTGAAAAAATTCTTAGGTAAGCCTAGACTGATGAACCAACATGTCATATTTCTTGAATGTGTTTACATAAACTACCCAATTCAATAAAATTACAGATAAAAAAGCTGATAATTCTTAGGTTAGGCCTAGACTGTTGAACCAACACATGTATTTACATTTATTACCATAGCAACCAATTGAATAAAATAACAGATAAAATTCCATTGTATTGGAATAACATAACAAGTACCAAATGTATTGGTTGAACTTGTTTGCAACTTAGCTTCCAGCCCCGGCTCACGCTGGTGGGATGTGAACCTGGTACTTTTACGGTACTTTAGGTTTTGATTGATTTTGGGGGAACCAGGCGGGCTATAAGGTAATGTAAAAAAAAACGTATGAAACAAATTTTAACGTAAAATGCGGCTGTTAGAGTGCGAACACATATATATACAAATACAATATACACAAAAATTGTAATGACTCCACAAAATCTGTTCTGGAAACCAAGATCGGTGCTCATTGACCACTCCCTACCTTAGGTCTGACCATATTATTCACTGCGTAGCTCATCTTTCCTACGGAAATTCGCTAAAAAGACCTAGTCAGCAAACAAGTTTTTGTACTTTACTTTACGTATCTTATAACATTTTTCAATTTTGATGCAATCCGTGTTACTTAACACCACACCCTGTATGTACTACAAGTTCAAATCACAGAACTATATTTAACGTTAAAACAACATTAATCATCTTTGCTCACTTCTCCGCACAACGTTTATCTTTCTGTAAAGTCATTCGTCTTGTCTGTATTTACTCCCTCTGTCAGTCCCACGCTCGCTAAGTATTTTTCTCAATGTTGTGTGCAACGCAATTATCAACATTTATTTATTGATTTATGAATTTACAAGTGATTTTTAAAGTAAGAGCACTCTTTTTAGGTCTTGTACTATTTTATTTACTTATATTTTCTTGTTGTGAAAATTTCACTGGTAAATGTAGACTATGTAGACCCTGAATTGTTTAATTATATATGTATAGAAGGAATTAAATGACCTATGTGATGTATACAGCATTTGAAACTTTAATTACCCAGTTATTTGTGTGCCAATGCAGAGTACTGGACGAGCGTTTCTTTAATCGCAGTCTCCTGAAAGTTTTAATTTCCATGTTTTTTTGAGACGAAACTTAATATTTATAATATTACAAGACAGGTATTTTTACCAGTTATTCTACAGATGATTTTATGTATATATTGGTAGGATTGTAAGTTGCCTAGAAACAAAATAACAAAAAATGTGCTCAAAATTGAAATAAAAACAAAATAACAAATTTAAAGTTGACTCATAAAAAACTGCACATTGTACTACCATAAATCTGCATAAATTTCAAAAAGACATCATACTTGTTAAAATAACACACAAATAAAAATTAAAGTACTCTTTATTTTTCAACTTTTGAAAATTTGCCGAATGTTTAAAGTTGTTAACATATTATGATAAGATTTTTAAAAGTCATGTTTTATTGTGTTTTTATATACATAAAAAAGTATTACACTATATGATGCATATTTTTTTTAACTAAATTGTTCTTTGTAGCACCCTCTTGAATGTTGCATACATGCAACAACACTACTTTGTTCCGAAAGATCACAGTTTCAAGGCCGTTTTTTACTCCAAGTAGTCAACAAGAACTACCTATCAACAATATGTAATTTTTCGACCAATTAGGAATATCCATCGAATAATTTTCTTAGTAAATGTTTCGGTTTTCTTTAACATTATCCTTGATCATAAACAATAACGTTAATAATTAAGGGTGTCCATAAGTACCGTTAGTAATTAAGGATGTCCATAAATAGCGACAGTAATGAAGGTTGTCCATAGTTACCGTTACTATTAATTTAATTGTGTTCAAAAGTACCGTTAGTAATTAGATTTGTCCATAACTACCATTAGTAATTAAGGGAGTCCATAAATAGCTTTAGTAATTAAGGGTGTCCATAGGTACCTTTAGTAATTAAGGGTGTCCATAAGAACCGTTAGTAATTAAGGGTGTCGAAAGTACCGTTGGTAATTAAGGAAGGGTGTCCATAAGTGCCGTTGTTAGTTAAGAGTGTCCATAAATATCGTTAGTAATTAAGGGAGTCAATAAGTACCGTTGGTATATAAGGGTGTTTATAAGTATCGTTAGTAATTAGGGTGTCCAAAGTACCGTTGGTAATTA
>JAGFPH010003974.1:63807-78076 GCA_018207615.1 Philaenus spumarius | reverse complement strand
GTTAATTTAACCTAAAAAAGCTGTTGGTTGTAAAGAATAATAAACGTACAATTTACTTAGTTAGTTGTTATGGTAATGAATGTAAACAAACGTGTGTTTCTAAGCTTTGAATATAAACAGTTGTTTTATCCTAATTTTCAGTATTTTTACGTTTTAAAATTAAAATTTTGCTAAGTACTTTCTTAGTGTGTTTTTCTATGAACACATAAGAATATACTTTCAAATTTTCGTATTTGTATCTTAAGTAGTTTTTGCTATAAGTTCATCCTATGTCAGTCAACATTCAGTCAGAATAAAGCCTCTTATATACAGGGTGTGTGAGAACGGCTTAATATTTCTTATATGAGGAAAATTTGAAGGTTGATGTGATTTGAGTACCTACTCTAGGCCTATATAAAAGTGATATTTTATTAACATGTCAAAAATTAGTTCCACCATCTTGGATCCGCCATTCTGAATGTAACTTTGTTATTTTAAATAGGAAAGTGGTCATGTGATACATAACTTCTATGCAGAATTGTAAGACACAATCAATTTATTTACATTGACTCATATTATGAATGAAGTAAAAATGAAATAAACTACATAGAACGTCTTACATATCAAATTTTAATGTTGAATAAAATTAAACATTATCAAACAATCAAATCATAAGGTATTCATTTAATTCATATACATCAATTTTAACAATAATGAACAATAATAATTATATGATTATTAAATTAATGCAATGTAAATAAATGTAAATATCTTCAGAATAAATTACTAAAAATTGTAAATTAGCTAAAATTTAATTCTAATAACCCTATAAATTTAGATCAACTTTTTCGCTAGAATCATTAAAATATCATTACGAAGATTTAAAAGATAAATATATAAATTCGAATAGTATCACCCGTAATATAAGTATTTTAATTACTAAAAGATGTAAGACTATTAGTATTAAGAATAATCTTATTAGGGCAATAAGCATTTTCAACTCAATACCTAATGAGTTAAAAGTTCTAAAAACTGAACATGAAAAAACCAAATAAAAAAATGGGTTGCTGCAAATTTTAATTTATGCTAGATTAAGACAATGTAATATATTTTTGACTTTATTTCTGTTGAATATTGAAAATGTATAAAATTTTATTAATTATTATATTATTGATGTTATAATTCAAATCTTTCCGAAATGTAAATTTACTAGTTTTAAGTTTTAGCTATACTTTTTTTTAACCCTACCACTAACAGGTAATTTTTTTACCTCTGTCGATTTATGTAATATATCACATATATATATTATATAATTTTTAGGGTAATAAATAAATACTATTTCTGAACAGTTTGAGATATGGATGTGCGATTTTCACCATTTATTTTGTCTTAAAATTCTGTATTGAAACGTTGTATCACATGACCACTTTCCTATTAAAAAAATGTTACGTTCCAAATGACGGATCAAATTTTTGGAATTTTAACCCTGGAACGGTAACTATTGTTGTTTTATCTGCGGGCATTCATATTTTTCTTCTAGAGGAAAGGTTTTTTCTCGAACAATAATAAACCAAAGCGCCATCCCTCCCTATCCATGGCTAAGACCAGTGCGTTAAAGAATATGGTCGCTTGTGGATTACTCTTTGTGTGGGAACCATCCCTGTGTAAATTTTACTAATAGTTACCATGAACGTAACTTTTTTATTCAGTCAAAAATTATAAGCTTTGAACCCGAGATCTTTTAATATTCAGTTGTACTAATTTTGTATTGTTAATTTAATAAACCATTTTGAGACCCCATTTCCACCGAGTATCACTTGTTGATACTCTAAGCACTTTGTTGATCGGAAGTAATTATTTCAATTCATACTAAAATAAAACTCGTTTTTTGTTTTAGGTAAAAATATAAATCTAGGAGATTATTCTAAACATTTTGTTTTTTTACACGTTCTTATAGTTCGTTTGGCCCACAAAATCGATCGAAAGGTAAAATACCATTAAAGTACTTGGGTAGAATCTAGTAGGAGGGTTCGTTGGTCAGCCGACCGCCGGAATGCAAAGCACTGCGAGGCAAGGCAAACATTTAACAAATCCGAGGCCACAAGGCTTAGCGGAATGAAGAAGCGCGTGAGCCGGGACACGAGGCTGAGATGCAAACAAATTCTACTAATATTTTTCGTTCCTGCAGGCAGCTATTTAGCGCCTTCGTGAGTAAACCGATTTCCCAAATAGTTTTTAAAAACGTAAACCATATAAACCTAATATTGGAAATTCACTCAACTCTCGCACAGCAGTTCAGCTGGGGGATCCAATTATTTAATTAGTACTAGTTTAGCTAAGAAATTAAACATTATTTAGCATCCTAAATAGGTTATAATTAATTGTACATGTTTACCAAAAATAAATTATATGTGCGTTTGGGTAACACGATGGTCGGCGTGGTGTTCATAATTAATTAAATTTCACTAACTCTACGAAACAAATCAAAAGATAAGATTATGTTCTTAGGAGAACGTGAAGGAAACAGGCCTCAATACACTCAACATTTTCCGTTCTCCGTCTCAAGATCCCGTGGGGTTGTAAGCTCCTTATTTATTTGTCTTTTACCGAACCCCCAGGCGAGTCCTATTGTTTCCAAATCTTATTAGGAAATGGCGGCTTTATGAGGATCAGCTGCGGTCTGTGTCTTCTGATAACAGTTGTGCGAGATAGAGTTAGCCATTTTATATGAAACCTAAAGTCACTGCACGCAGTTTGTCGGTTGTCAATTACTTCCACGGAGAAGTTTACTTGCTGTGAAGATCTTTCCTGGCGTTGATAATCCTACCGTCACCATGGAAACTACGCCACTATTCATACTGAAAACATTTTAGCCGTTAATTCAATGCAAGTTAGTATATTCGGCAAGGTAGAACAGGCGATATGAAGAGCGATGTTGGGGGAGAGATGATTTTTAAACTATTCTATGTATAAAAAAATTTATTTTAAGTTATTTGGTAATTTTTGAATTTCAATTTCAAACAAAATGAAAATGTGGAACACTTTTTCGAGACTTTGGCTCGTGTTTCTTTTTTAAATACTCAAAAATTTGACGTTTTCGTCATGCACGTCACGCTGCTGTCACGTCAGAAAGCTCAAAAGCTTTTCAACTCTCCGCAATAAAATTACGAAGATTTTGCCACTATCAGAAGTTTTATATGATCTCAGTTAGTGCACATATCGTGTCCACAGACAGACAGAAACACGATCACAAATTTTGTATTGCTTTTCATGTTCAGAGACCTCGAGAACGTTGAGAAAAGTCATAAAAAGTAGAGGTAAAATGTTTAGAATTTTCGCAAGATTTCATTACTTTTTCAGTTTAATGCGAGTCGAAGTAATTTAGAAATAATCATACAGAACATATTGCAGGTCCCACAAAATACGTTTTGACAGAACTTTTATTCTTTACAGTAGGGTACACATATACATCCCTCCTATATATGTATGAGAAATTTCATCAATATTGGTCTAATGGTTTTTAAGAAAATCGTGTCTAATCGAAGGATTATCCCCCAGCAGGCTGCAAAACCAGCTGGATTGTATCCTGGAGATAATGGTTGTTCATGACAGTGATTGCCGGAGTCACGTTTTTTAGAAACATAGAATAAATTTCCTTCAAGTATCAGTCTCCGATCATGTGCAATCAGTTTTAAAATGTATTAACTAAAAATGATACCTATACCGAGATTCGAACTCAGTATTTTTAACTTCAAGAGCCACTACTATTTGAGGTATACATGTAGTGCCGGTGTTGGTCGGATCTCCCATTTGAACAGTTTAGTTTGGTGAACTATGTTTTGGGTACAAGTTGTTTGACTCTAGCTGAATTGGTAAAGCAGAGCGCGTTAAGTCAAACATCCTGGGTTCAAATCCCACTCTAGGAGTTATCTTTTTCCTCTCGGAATTTAGTTAATTAATTTAACACTTGCTTTGGAAACTGCATAAAAAGCTTACAATTTAAATCCGTCCTAATTTCTTGGCACAATTTAAAGTCACATTTCAGAAGAGAACCAGTAAAAAACGATTTGCCTTATTCAACATCAGGTAAACTTCATAATAATACATTTTTTTTTGTTAAAAGTATCGTTTTGCATTTATTTATTCGTATAAGCTTAAGGAGTAGATGTGAGAAACATTCTGACAAGATTGCTTCAATAACAGCTGTTACAAATAATGATGGTGTAAAAACACGTACTGCAAGATCGTAATTTGATGATGTATTCAATTTTCTTAAACAGTGAAGTAAATAATGAACGAATAGAAACTAAATACGAATTGAACTTAGTATGAGCGAAATTAAAAATACATTGTCGCTTCGCTCGCGAACACCCGCCGCTTAGCCTCTCGCAGCGTTTCAGACGCACTACAAAAAGATTATTATATTCTCTGATATATTCGCTAAAACAATGGAAACATTCACTTGGTTCGGGATAGTGGGAGTAGAAATGACCTGGTTCTTGACGCATGCGTAGTAAGGCCAGAGTTTTTTCTTTTTCGTAACTTGCCGTTTAAGGGGAGGTCGGGGGGGGGGATGCACTTTTCCAGCTTAATGTTATTTAAATGGGGAATTCACCAGTGGGTTAGGTACCAATTACTTTAAAACTACTTAACCTATTGTCCTGAAATTTGCAACATATATTGTTGCTTACATTCCACATACAATGTACTAGTTTCAAGAAAAATAATAAAACCTAACATGTAACAAACAATTTTGTATTTTTCAAAAATATTAAAAAAAATTGTATGTTTTTTATTGCATTTTTATTTTTTTTTTTAAATCCTAGTACACTTTGTTGATACTATAGCAACCAATAATATGAAAAAAAATCTGGTATTTTGGATTGCTGGTTTAAAAGATAAATGTACCTAAGTGTTGCAAAACAAGGTTACGGAAATCATGCATTTAAGTTGAACTTTACTTACAGTGACTTAAAACTGTTCTGCTGAGTAGTCATCATCTTGTTTATCTTCTTTCTGCCTCTTAAGTAGCATCCCCTTCACTCTGTTTTCTTTTTTTATGAGTTTATATGTATGAAAAAAGATACTGTAAATTTGTATTTGCACCGTTGAGTGGAGTTTGGGTTCAGGCCTTAAATTTTGCGAAAAGTAATGGAAACCTTTACAAAATATGTGTTTTAACACATAAAATGATAAGATATGTATATTAAAGTATATATTTTTTTAATCAGCATAAACTAGGGAATAAATTTATACAATAAAAAAAATTACGATTATTTTACCCAAGTGCATCTCTCCCCTTAAAAAAAACATGTATCTTTAAAATTTGCGTTTTAAAATTTTTGACAACAATTAGTCCACTTGACCCTATTTTAGTCGGCGGACATCCCTGGTATTAAGTTAGCGTAGCCATCTTGAAAAACGTATTATACATTTTACACAAAACAAATCCAGGTTCTCTGCAAAATTAAACAAAAATGTTATATTAGAAAAGCTTTGGAAATAAAAATAATTCGCAATATAATTTTTAAATAAAAAAGTATGCTATAGGTTAGGTACTATAATCTACTTTTATAAAGTGAATGTACTTACGTGCGTAACAAAATAGTTTTAAAAAACCCAAAAATTTTAATATTACTTTATTGAGCTGCTGTCAACAATAAACCCCATTTCAGACATATAACAGCTGATTTCGCTCATCTTCTGTATTACTTTAACAAAACCTTGCCTAGATTATACTTTGGGGTTATGTTTACAAGTCTACAACTTCAATCAAAACAAACACTTTATAATGTATGGATGCTGGTGGTTTTTTTTAAAATCTTTATATATATAACTAGGGGTTATTTACCATGTTGAATCCCAAAAACTTCATAGACTCAGTTTGAAATAGTTTATAGGCCTAAATAGTTTCTTTTGAAAACACATAACAGCTGATTTGGTACATTAGCATTAATACTTCAATAATAAACTTTACCAGAAACTGGCACACACTATCTCACAAACATATTGAAATTATTAAACAGATTTATAGTGACAGATTACTGTGACTTCATAGTTAATTGTATTAAAGTAGGAGAGGGGATACGTTAAAGTAGGAGAGTAACTAATAAATATTATTACTAGACCTATTATTAGCTGAGAGAAAACTATTCGATATATTTCGAACAAATTTGCACCAAACATGTCAATTTATTTATTTATTGCTCACAGTCTTTCAACATTTTACAACTTCGTGGCTCAGCTTTCCAGCCATTTAGCCTTATATATATCCCTTTCCCATAGCAAAATAACATGTCTTAAATAACTAATAACTACAACACAACAAAACTTAACTTAATAACTTAATTTAACTACTAATTTACTTCACACAATTTAACGATTTCTATAAATAAATTCTATACATATTAACAATTTTAAATAATTTTATAAATAAAAATTATGTACAAACGACAACATTTATCTCCATACTGTTATCCGCTAACTTATCTCCATCATTCCATTTCTTTCTAATTATCGCCATGAACAACCCTACGTCCTGTAGAACCTTATAGTCATTGCTTCTAAAAATAAATAAATAATTATTCTCCTCAGACATCCATGATTTTAAATGATTTCCAATTAATTTAGAACGTAATTTTTTTACTTTGTTGCAATTTAATAATAAATGTTGTGCTGAAATATTACCAACGTATAGCCGGCATGCTTTCCCTTCCATATTCCCTCCCCTTAGCTTCCAAACATGTCAATTAGGCCTGTATAGATGCACGAATTTTTATTTTTTTTATTTAAAAAAAACCCCTTTTTATAAAAAAAGACTTCAAAAATCAGCTAAACGAGAATTTTTAGAAAGATGTGGTCTTTTGCATATGGTAGGGGACATTAAGGGCTACAAATAAATAAAATTTGATCAAAATAGTTGGAGCAGTTTTATTTTTATAAAAAAACAATAACCTATTTTTCGGGGTTTTTTTTGCCAAAAAGGGGGTTGTTTTAAAAAAAATTTCTAAACCTTTTTTTGTGCATCTATACAGGCCTAATTGACATGTCTGGTGCAAATTTGTTCGAAATCGATCGAATAGTTTTCTCTCTAGCTTTGTATACTTACTGTACATACAGACAGATGTACAGACAGACATTTTGTAAAAACCACTTTTCTCAAGAGGTCTCAAAACGGATATATCCACAAAAATCTCAACATCGATTTGTGTTGCGATCACTATACTTTCTCTTTACTCTAGTATAGTGAAAAAGTAAAAATTAAATGCTTATTAAAACGTGTTCAGTTAATTAACAGTAAAATAAGCAAGGGTTTACTGGTTCCCTATGCTTCTTATAAATACAGAATAAGCGGCACATGCGCGTAGAATGTCTACGACGTATGCGACGGAGTAGAAGTGATTCTCCTTCTCTTTCTTCTCAGCTGACAGTTGGAGTAGGAGTAATGGAACCGTTTCAATTCTCATCTCAACCAGTCTAATGTAGGCTCTGTACATTTACCTTATTGGAAATGTTTCTTGTTTGCAGGATGAGTTAATTCTTCTGAAGAACGAAGTTAACAAAAACAATTGGAAAACATATACTTATTAAACGACTTCTAACCTCAAAACCGACCATGTAGCCTACATGAGTTCTATAACACGTTCTAATATTTTGAGGGTATCATTTGTCTCACGTGTATCAAACTAATCTGCGCTTGATTTCTCACGGGATATTTCTAGTAAAATAATAATCGTAAATGAGGACGGATTTAATGACAACCACACAAAACAAATTTTGTGGAATACGGAGAGAAATAGAGACCGTTGTAATTTGTAAAGGCGTATTTGGATTTCAGCCGCAGAATAAGAGATTATGCAGAGGATAAACACGTCGAAGTCTCTGAGGGGAATACTCTGCCAACGGAACGAAAGCCTTTTGGTTCGGCTTTGTGGGAAAACATGCGGTTCCCTGGAGAAGTTACATCAGCACACCTCCTTCGTTGCGTTGAAAGTAGCTTCCCTTTCTTTACTTGTATATAACGATACAATACAAGGCAGGCGAATTTCTGTTAAATAATCAACTCCTAAAAAAGCGAGAGTACAGTGATATTAGGTGTTATTGATAAATAAGTGACTGGGTTACGGTAATAAGTATGAACGTGAAATTTTAATTTAACTTTAACAGTGAATTTATATTGGTCTTGGGTAAAAGACGCACATGCCGATCTACCGTAACTGAATTTCGGGGATAATTCACTAAAACGAAAAATCCAGGTATGCTTAAGACCACACTGGAGAAGTGTAAACTTCTATGGCGATATTCTGATTTACACTTCAAAAGTATAGAAAATATTGAATAAAAACACAGTTTATGAAATGAGGAAGCACAATGTCCATTTCAGAGGTATTACCAAGTAAACTGTTTCAACACAAGTTACGAAATGAGGAAGCACAATGTCTATTTCAGAGTAATTACCAAGTAAACTATTTTAACACAAGTTATGAAATGAGGACCTACAATGTCCATTTCAGAGGTATTATTAAGTAAACCGTTTTAACACGACATACGCAAGAGGAAGCACAATGTATACTTAGAGGTATTACCAAGTAAACTATTTTAACACAACTTACAAACTGAGAAAGCACAATTTCCATTTCAGAGGTATTCCCAAGTAAACTATTTTGACACAAGTTACGAAATGAGGAAGCACAATATCTATTTCAGAGGATTTACCAGTAAACTATTTTAACAAAAGTTATGAAATGAGGACGTACAATGTCCATTTCAGAGGTATTACCAAGTAACTATTTTAACACAAGTTAAGAAATGAGGAAGCACAATGTCCATCTCAGAGGTATTATCAAGTAAACTGTTTTAACACGACATACGAAAGAGGAAGCACAATGTATACTCAGAGGTATTACCAAGTAAACTATTTTAACACAACTTACAAACTGAGAAACACAATTTCCATTTCAGAGGTTTTACCAAGTAAACTATTTTGACACAAGTTATGAAATGAGGAAGCACAATATCTATTTCAGAGAAATTACCAAGTAAACTATTATATAGTAGAGGGTGACGGAATAGAGAGTGGCGGAAAAGAGTGAAGGTAAATGTAATACAAAAAGAGTATTTGTACCAAATTTTAGGTTTTTAGCATGATTTTGATTTTTTTGCGTTTATTTTTGATTTTTTCCATAACACGATATCTAAAGCCCTTAAGGAGATTCGCTACTGAAAAAGGTCAAAAATCAACAAATTTTGTTTACATTGTTTTGTTCTACAGGTGAAAAATACACATGAAAAATCCAATAGAAGTAATTTTTCTTTACAATTTATACCAGAAAAATTACATTTAACAACGCATGTTTTTGGCCTACCTATATGTTTTTTACATTATTAGACTATCAATAACCCTCTAACAAATAACCAAGCATAATACAAAGTAAAAACACATAAATAGCTTTATTTACCTAGGCATTTTTGACTGTATTCCACATTAAAGTGCACTTTTTCATTCAATCGCCATTTTCCGAAGTGCGAGAATTTCATGTTTTTAGAGACTAAATATTTCTCAAGTACCACTTGAAGTGCACTATTAAAATTTGTACCACTTACCCTATACATCTTTAGCTAAATAATTAGTTAGATTTATGTTTGTAACTTTCATACATCATAACTAAAAAATAATTTGTAAAACAGTCAATAAAAAGGTTAGGTTGGATAAAAAGAAGAAGATTTTAGGTGTAATTTAGACATAATTCTATCTAAATTTTTGTTAGACTGTATTACATTTGTGAAAAATTAAGAACCAGTAAAATCCATTAGTTTTTTAGTTATATCGCTTAAAATATGCCTCGGCAAAATCATTGAAATTCCAGTTTCATTTTTTCCTATGATAAAAGTCAAAAATTGTATGTCAAAAAAAAGGTCAATGGGATCTTAACAAAAGAGATATTCTCAAGCTGTAACTTTCCCATTTAATGTTTGTTCAAAAAGCCCACAGTTTACACCCCTCCTCCCCCAACCACCTTCCGAAGTGGGGTATGTTTATGATAAAAAGAACCTGTGAGCAAAACATCTCACCTGGCGTGTTTTATGTCAATGGAAATGCTGTTTTATCTGTACTAAGCTGTCAGCCTTATAGTTTCCTGTCATCAATATATTTTAACAATTTCATGAGCTAAGAGTATTATCAGAACATAAAAATAAAAACTATATTTATTTGCTATCATGCACACAACTAACTAACTTGAACGCCCTCTAATTCCTCGCAATTGACTACATAAATACATTAACAGATTAGCCGCTATTACGAAGCAATGAAACTCACCCGTTTCCCTAAACTTGGGTTAATGAACAAAGTAGTGTTAATTAAGGGTAGTTTACCGCCCTCCCCGTTATAAACCCCCTCATCCCATGCCGCAAGATGTCCTGAATATTGGCTTAGTATTTCTTCTTTAAACAACAACTACAGGACAACCATATTTAGGATTGAGTTCAAACTTCAAATTAACAATATTTAAAATGTTCCGCTTTGTTCTGGTCTAGGAATAACCTTAGAATCAGTTATTTATAAAATTACAATTTAAAAATAGTTCGATCATGCAGCTGAACCAACGACTTAAGTTGAACGTATTTAAAAAATACAGTTTACATGTCTTAGGGTTTCACTAAACTATTTTGTAAATTGGTCTACGCACGAAGGCGCTGAATAGCTGCCTTGGTGTACAAAATGTATTAGTAGAATTTGTTTGCACCTCATCCTTCAACCCCGGCTCACGCGTTGCTTCGTTCTGCTCGCAGAGGAAAAACTCGCTTTGCGAGTTTGCACCTCGACCGTCGGCCTTGGATCAGAAGATGCTCCCACGGTGATGATCCCCTACTTCGATTTTAACTGGGTAATTTAATGGAATTAAGTTTTGATTGATTTTGGGGGAACCAGAGGTTAAAAAAGATCGAGTCAAAAAAACAATGTGCAGAATAATATCCTGTTCAAAATTCTCTAATCATTGTTACTTCTGGTTAAATAACGTGCCTTCGGTTGTTGGATTTCTTTGGTTGACGAACTCGTAAAATCAACTTATAAAACCAACGTGTGTACCAAATTTGGATCAAATCGGACGTAAAATGATGGCGATAGAATAATAAATATGTGTTCGCACTTAGTTTAGGTCCGATTCGGTCCTAGTATTTATTTGATACTTGTGAATTTCCATGGGCAAGGTGAGATATTCGAAGAGAAGGTTGGGAGTTGTAATGAGCAACAATCATAGTAGTCTCTAGAATACGTTTTGTTGTGTACAATTTGTATTGCAGTGCGTACTGTGTGGGTACGTAGCATTTTCTCTAGCCACAGTAGCATTAGTTGGTCTGATAGAGACGAGACTAGAAACGGTTCTAATTTTGTCACTTCAACCGACAGTTGAGAAGAAAGAGAGGGAAAATAATGTATACTCTCTCCGTAGCATTTGAGCTACGTCTGCTGTGTTAATACGTAGCATAGGGAAGCAGTAGTCGCTTGCCACGGTAGTATTAGTTGGTCTGATAGAGACGAGACTAGAAACGGTTCCACTTTTATGACTTCAACCGACAGTTGAGAAGAAAGATATTGAAAAGAATGTCTACTCTCTCCGTAGCATTTGAGCTACGTCTGCTGTGTTCATACGTATCATAGGGAACCAGTAGGCGCTTGCCACGGTAGCATTAGTTGGTCTGATAGAGACTAGACTAGAAACGGTTCTACTTTTGTGACTTCAACCGACAGTTGAGAAAAAGAAGAGTGAAAATAATGTCTACTCCCTCCGTAGAATTTGAGCTACGTCTGTTGTGTTAATACGTAGCATAGGGAACAAGACAAGTAGGCGCTTGCCATGGTAGCATTAGTTGGTCTGATAGAGATAAGACTAGAAACGGTTTTACTTTTGTGGCTTCAACCGACAGTTGAGAAAAAAAGCGTGAAAATAATGTCTACTCTCTCCGTAGCATTTTAGCTACGTCTGTTGTGTTAATACGTAACATAGGGAACCAGTAGGCGCTTGCCATGGTAGCATTAGTTGGTCTGATAGAGATGAGACTAGAAACGGTTTTACTTTTGTGACTTCAACCGACAGTTGAGAAAAAAAAGAGTGAAAATAATGTCTACTCCCTCCGTAGAATTTGAGCTACGTCTGTTGTGTTAATACGTAGCATAGGGAACAAGTAGGCGCTTGCCATGGTAGCATTAGTTGGTCTGATAGAGATGAGACTAGAAACGGTTTTACTTTTGTGGCTTCAACCGACAGTTGAGGAAAAAAAGAGTGAAAATAATGTCTACTCTCTCCGTAGCATTTTAGCTACGTCTGTTGTGTTAATACGTAGCATAGGGAACCAGTAGGCGCTTGCGTATTATACTGTACACATTAGCTGTACACGTTTCAATATTGACTTAATTTTTGTTAAATTATTTAAGCCAATGGACGAAATCAGACGTTTTTGTCCGTTGTTTTTGTTTAATTAGTTCTTCAAAAGAAACTATTTAGGCGCAGAAACGACAACCTATATTTAACTGAGTCCACGCCGTTAGCTTCAACATGTTAATACTGTACAGAGCCTGAAATTTAATATTTTACTCCAAGAACTGAAATACATTTTTGGAAAACAAAACAAAAGTTCTCACGTTTTAATCATAGACCTACTGAAATCGGTGAAGTTAATCAAAAACATTCTAAATTCAGTCATTTATTTACCTATACTAATATAATAAAGAGGTAAAACTTGTTTGTATCTCTGAAACTACTCATCCGATTGCAAAAATTATTTTACTTATAAAAATGTTCACTATCCCTGAGTAACATAGGCTATAATTGATTACAACAAAAACATTTTTTATTTCAATATTTGTAAATTTAAATTGGAAAAAGTTCTTAGGTTAGGCCTAGACTGATGAACCAAAACATGTATTTACATTCATTACTATAGCAACAATTGAATAAAACAACAGATAAAACAGCTGGTTGATCTAATAGTTCCATTAACAGCTGATTTCACAAACTTTGAAGCAATTATTTGTATTTTTAACTTTTAGGTAAGGTTTTTATTAAAGTGTTGACCTGAGCCTAGCTGGTTCTTTTAACCTTCATTATAACTGCTGTTATAAAATATGTAAATACTTTGATTTGAATATTTAACATTATTTACCATCTTGGTTTTGTGGTTATTTTTAATCCTTCACTTTTATTATATAGAAAACATAAAATGATTATGTGTATAGAAGGTTCCAACGGGATTGGCGTGAGGAGCACGAAGGGGTTTATCCTAGTTTCTTATATTTTGAATTAATGGAAAGATTAATATAAAAATATTTCATTTAATTAAGAGTGATTTTCTCCAATAAAATTTCCCATAACAATTTCCTTTTCCTGAAAAAAAAAAAAAAATAAATAAATCTTCAATAAATGAAAATAGTGCAATGCATAAAATCAACTGTTTCAGAACCTAAAGACGTTTCACTTCCAGCACGCGAGTTTTCACGCACTTTGTTTAATGTTTTCTCATATGTTTGTAGAATACGCTCCAAAGAGTTTATTTATCAAAAGCATAGAATTATATTCTGCATTAGCAATCAAACCGTAGGAATCAGCAGTCGGTGAATGCGGGCAATACAATGCGGGAGTATAAAACTGCTGATCCAACCATCTGAGGTTATGCGGTTAGAAGTGATAACATCATTTTTATCACAATGGGAAATCAACTTTATGCTTATAACAGAAATTGAGGGAACAAATATAATAATTTGTCCGTAATATGTGTAACTATTATAAGAGCTAAATTGTGTTGTAGGCATATTTTTATAAAGTATGAATGTTTATAAGTTGTGTTTAGAACACCGTTTATTTTTAACTGTGGGGACTTGTGCGTGCTTCACCCGACAATCCCTTCCTACCGTTGCTCTCACAATTGCAAGAGGAATAATTATTGAAGTTCTATGTAGGCCTATTTTATATATAGAAGAGTAAGGAAGATTATATATCCCGACGTATAAAGGCACTATGTGGGCAGTTTAAACTAAATTACCAAAAACAAGAGCTTTGCGAGTTTGCACGTCGACCTTGCGGCCTCGGATTGTGGACTGCTTCGCTTCTCTCGCAGAGGATCAGAAGCTCGGTCACGTGGATTTTAACCGGGTACTTTTATGATACTTTAAGCTTTATAAAAGTTAATAGATTTATCGATTGATCGTCTAGGGATACCAGACAGGCTATAATGTCGTGTAAAAAACAAAATGTACAAAATAATATAACATTTATATATAAAGACTAGGAAA
>JAGFPH010003974.1:45396-63707 GCA_018207615.1 Philaenus spumarius | reverse complement strand
ACAAAATGTACAAAATAATATAACATTTATATATAAAGACTAGGAAACCCATGCTTGCTCCGCACGCCAACCCCGTTAAAGCCTTCTGTACACATAATCATGTGATATTTTCTTTATAATAAAAGTGTAGCATTAATAATAACCCCAAAGCTAAGATGGTAAATAATGGTAAATGTTCAAATAAAATCAATTATTCGTATATTTTATAATAGCAGTTATATTACAGGTTAAAAGAACCAGCAAGGCTCAGCAAGTCTACACTTTAATCAAAACCTAACCTAAAAAGTTAGAAATACAAATAATGCCTTTAAAGTTTGAAATCAGGTGTTAATGGAAATATTAGAGCAAGCAGCTGTTTTATTTGTAATTTTATTGAATTGGTTGCTATGGTAGTTTATGTAAACATATTCAAGAAATATGACATGTTGGTTCATCAGTCTAGGCCTAACTTAAGAATTTTTCCAGACTAAATTTACAAATATTGAAATAAAAAAATGTTTTAATCTAAATGAATTATAGCCTGTTTTTTAAATCGGTTCAGTAGTTTCAGAGATTACCCCCTACATACAAACAAACAAGCAAACAAATTTTACCTCTATATAATATTAGTGTAGGTATCACCTGATAGATTTATACTTTCCTGAGAAATTTTACTTTGATAGACTTGACGGACTCCCAACATTACTGAATTTACTGATTTGTTCAAATCAAATTATTTCGTATGAATATTTTATAACAGCAGTCATAAAGTCATAATAAAATTAAGGTTAAATGAACCGGCAAGGCTCAGGTCTACACTTTAATAAAAACCTAACCTAAAGTTAGAAATACAAATAATTGCTTCAAAGTTTGAAATCGAGTGTTAATGGAAATATTAGAGCAAAATGCTGTTTCAACTGTTATTTTATTCAATTGTTTTCTATAGTAATAAATGTAAATACATGTGTTGGTTCATCAGTCTAGGCCTAACCTAAGATTTTTTTCCGACTTAATTTACAAATATTGAAATAAAAAATGTTTTTATCGTAATCAATTATAGCCTATGTTACTCAGGGACAATGCAGATTTGTATTAGTAAAACAAATTTTTCAATCGGTTCAGTAGTTCCAGAGGTTATCTCCTACATACAAACATAGAAACAAACAAACAAATTTTACCTCTTTATAATATTAGTATAGATTAGTATACATATGCAATTTTTAATGACACCTCAAAACGTATTCTTGGGTTTATGATCGGTGCTTATTTACCACTACCGGACCTTAGGTCTCACCATAAGAGTCACTGCAAAAGCACATATTTCCTACGGAAATTTGCTAAAAAATGGCCCGTTACCATTACAATGAAAGCTCAAAGAGATATGCCGATGAGCATGCACTACAGTCGGGAGCACGAAATAGACGGGTGAGAATTTTTGCGCTGTTGCCAGATATGGGACTGGCAAAGCGAGGAACGGTCGAGAATCACTTGATCTGCGCCACGATCTGGCAACACTGAGCGCTGAAGTTTATTTAATTAAAGTTATGTAATTAATGTAAATTAATTACATTATTTTTCATCGTTCAAACAATCCTTCATAATATTTTTATTACCGGGTTTTTTTTAGACTAAGCCACCATCAACAGATCTTCACAGACATTTTTAATTATTAATTTTTCACAGTACAAGCGTAAAATATTTTACTTGTCAAGACGTAAAATACAGATTAATAAAACTTTGCACTACATACTCTGGCACATATAAAACGTTGAAACATATACAGGGTGTATCAAAGCGGGTGGCCGGCTTGTATAGCATTGAAACGAGTATACTTAGACATTTAGTTTAAACTGATAACCCCCTATTTCGACCCCAAGGAATTCAGGAAAAAATTTTCAACCCTCTAAAATGCCCCAAAAGGGTATTTTTTGGGGGTAGGGGTTGGGTTTTGGGAAATTTTCAAATATAAAGGTAGGTCGTGTTGTACCTTATTTTAAAGGTCTCGTTACACTGATCATTAAAACAATTTTTTTCATTTATCTTGCACCGTCAATACAGGGTGGCCCGAAACTTCATAAAAACTTAAGTTTACATATCGTTTTACATCTGACATAACAAATTTTTTTAACAGCTACAATTTTTAAAGTACATTGACAAAGATGTGACCTTTCAAACAATACCTAATTTTGGTAAATTTTCTCACATTTTTAGCAGGTTTCAAAATTTAAAACTTTTAAAAGTTTAAAAAGTCAATATCTCAAAATTTTCAAATTGCAATGTGGGTCATCTTACATATCAAATTAAAGCCCTTACAATTATCAACATTTTTCAAATTTTAATTTTTTTCATTTCTTTATTGGCTTCAAATTTACAGAAAAGTATCGTTTTTCTTAGAATTACTGAGTTTTTGTATGGAACAAAATGGACGAAAATTTGAACACCTGTAAGCTGTTCCAGAGAATTAAACGGTGAGCCTACTTGTAGCGTACACAAAAACTCAGTAATTCTAAGAAAAACTATATTCTTCTGTAAATTTGAAGCCATAGAGAAATGAAAAAAAATCAAATATGAAAAATGTTGATAATTAATTGTAAGGGCTTCAATTTGATTTGTAAGATGACCCACATTGCAATTTGAAAATTTTGAGATATTGACTTTTTAAACTTCTAAAAGTTGTCTTTTCGGGGGTTTAAGAGGACGCTGGTTCTGAATCTGACATATAAAAACGTCGTCAATGAACCGGGCGGCCCCAAAGAGCCCAGGGGCCAACATTTCAATGTTGAGAAAATGACTTTTAATCGTTTCCCGAGGGTTTTTGACCAATGCTCGTTGGGGTTCTAATAGGGGTTGGTGGCAGGGCGCTGAATTATCAGAATGCACTTTTGAATGCATTTTTAGGTTTTGAATGGTTAGGAAATGGTATTATGGAAATAAAGATACAATAAATTCGTAAAAGTTAAAAAAAATTTAATTTATTATTAACTAGCTGACCCGTACGGCGTTGCCCGTGGTTGTTGGTATTTTCAGTCTTTTTGACGTAATTGTAATTCTTTTTAAGCGTTCGTTGAATACCCGTGCGTATCCTACTGTGGTCATGAAAAAAAGTCTACGCTATTTAGGAAAGCACTGAAAATTGTATTCCTGTAAACTACTATCTAACATGAAAAAGCTTTAAATATATCGTTTTAATTTATAGTTTTTACTAAGTTTGACTTTCACTTAATTTCATTGACAATGTTGCGAGCACCTACGGCCTTAGAGGAAGCTACGTACCAAATTTCATTCCAATTCGTTCTTTTAGGGATTTTTAGTAACTTTGAACCCCCCCCCCCCACCCCAAACCACCCTAAAATTTCGAATTTCTTTTAACCCTTTCTTAGCTAGGGTTTAAATTAGCTGGGGGGTCGTAGAAAAGATTTGAATCACTTTGTAACAACCGCGTTAATTTAGGATGTAACAAACTGGTTCAAATAGAGTTTGTAATTTTAAATGTATATGCCTAATTAGTATAAGATATATATTGTTTAGTATTTAAATATACAATTATATATCAACATAAAGCTACGAATGTGATATTTTAACGGCATTTAGTTTAATTCTGATTGTTTGTTTTGTTTTCAATAAAATATGTTTAAACTCGTGTATGTTTATGGTTATGCATGGTTTCAAATAATTTGTTTGTTATTATTATTAGTGATAGCGAAAATATGTTTTGAAAAGTATTAAAAACTTCATAGTTATGATATATTTTATATAAACAATATTTTAAGCAGCATATATCTCTAAGTAGGCCTATATAGATATTTAATAACCAATGTTTGAGTTGAATTATAATTCTTTAAGCATTTTTATTTGTGTTTGTTTATAGTTTTTCAATCTAACCTTAAAAAGCTGTTGGTTTTGAAGAGTATTATAAATTTGCTAAGTAATGTTGCTATGGTAATACATGTAAACAAACATAAGCTTTTTATACTAACAGCTGTTTTTGTGAACTATGGTTTTGAGTTCATACAATAAATGCTGTTCAGTTTCTTAAAAATTTGAAACTTTTTCGGAAAACTTTTCAAACTTTTCTTTACTTATAAACCTTCTATGAACTACTACAAACATTTTAAGACCAAAATTAGCCAAATCGGTCCAGCCGTTCTCGAGTTTTAGCGAGACTAACGAACAGCAATTCATTTTTATATATATAGAGATATATTCTTCCAGTTAAACGAATACTATCACAATATTGAAACCATTACAGTGAACATGAGCACATTAATGGTGAAAAATAGCCTCTTAAAAAATGCTATATAATAAAGTTCGACTTCGTATCCAATCCCTCCCTACCAATTACTCTGAGCCGAGAATTTCAAATAGTTCTGTTCACCAATCTAGAGCATTAAAGAGAATGAGAAAATTTGGGGTATTTTACCATCAAAATTTTACAGGAAAACCAACAATATATTACAATTATACTTTGTTGCCATCCGGGACGTTTTTTCCTAGTAGAGTTCCCAACGAGCATCGTTCATATTTTCTGATGTCAGATTTAAAATCAGCGACATCAAAAATCAGCGGGAAACGATGTGAAAGTTATTTTCTCAACTTTCAAATGTTGGCGCCTGGGCCCTTTTTTCCGCCCGGAGCATAGCGACGTTTTTCGATGTCAGATTTGGAACTAACGACTTCAAAAACCCCCTAAACCATTCCCAATTCGTTTTCTCAAATTTGAAATTTTGGTCCCTGGTCATTTGTTTCCGGCTGGGTCATTGCAACGTTTTTTGATGTCCGATTCGAAACCAGCGACCTCAAAAATGTGCGAGAAGTAATTTTCAGCACTTTTTATAAATTTTTAAATATAAAAAAAATTATACACTTTTGGATGCATTAATGCAGTCCCGATTCAATTCTGTCTGAGCCGTCAATCATCATAAATGTACACTTTTTCCTGATTCATTTCTGAACACAATGCACAAAACCCTATGTCTATCCGAGATATATTTCAAAATTCAGTTATTTATTTCTAATTTCCCTGATCTATTAAGAGAATGCACAGTTTAATACAGTCTTTGACGACTGAAAAAAAAAATATTCCAATTAGTGACTCTCTACTTTATATATTTTACCTGTTATTTTATCACTGTATTAGTTAACAACTACGTCTATATGGCTTCTGTAAATAGATACTTGAAGTTTAATCTTTAATTTTCTTCCCTGCAGTCAACACATAACCATGTACCAAAGTATCGAAGTGTTTTCAGTGCTGTGTAAAATCGATTTTCCATTTTCCCTGTGACATGTTCAGTCATAAAAACAAACGAGTTCAGAATAATGACAGTATCGATAACGACGCATTAGTTTCGCTCAGTGAAATAACGATATATCGAACGTTAGCGGACTCTCGCAATCATTTTAATACAACTAACTGTCGGAGTATATCGAACTCTTTGTATATCGAACAGAGCATGTGTTTTTCATTAGTCCTTTTTTAAATCTGTGGAGTATTTTGTAAATACATAAAACTTATTTTGTTAAATGTATTTTGTGTATTTAAGGGTATGATATGTTTTCGTTGTATATTGTACACAATGTTATTTCATACGATAACTAACTCGCTTTACACACCATCCCCTTTGGCGACTTTAGGCGAAGCAAATGAAAACATATTATTGCATCCTCTCATATGTTTTTACACTAAATGACGAGGCTCATCGATCGAGGTACCTGATCGTGAATCATGTTTTTTACGAGAACAATAGGAATTTTTATTACAATAAAGATAGAATATTTTTGTAACTATTATTATTATGTTTACAACAAAGCAGATTTTCGAAGAAAACCTAGGGCACCGAGCAGTTTTTGGATGAGGTAAACTATACAAACTTGCGAGGCTCTTAAAATGAGACGCTTTGCGTTTTTTATTTCGTCGATGATTTCTTATTCTTCATTGGTTTACTCATGTACTAATATAAACAGCTGTAGTTTAATGCAACAGCTGATCGTTAAAGAAGAAGAAATCGACGAAATAAAATACACAGTGTTATATTCAAATTCTTAAAATCTATTCCCTTCGAATGAAATGGACATTGTGCTTAATCATTTTGTAAATTTGTGCCAGAATAGGTTACTTGGTAATACCTCTGAAATGGACATTGCTCTTCCTAATTTTTAAGTTGTGTTAAATAAGTGTACTTGGTGTCTAAAATGGACATTGTGCTTCCTCATTTTGTAAAGTTGTGTTAGAGTAGTTTACTATGGACATAGCGCTTCCTAGTTTTTAAGTTGTGTTAAATTAGTGTACCTCTAAAATGGACATAGTGCTTTCTATTTTTTTAAATGTATAAATTTGCTAACTTTGCTACTATGTTAATGAATGTAAATGCATTAAAGAAACGTATGTTATTTCAGTATATGCCTAAACTAAAATTATGCTGTTAAACTTTAAATACATATTAGCTGCTTAACTTTAATATTGAACAACAGTTACTAAAATTATAATTCAGTAAGCTCTTCTCGAAGATTTTCAAGAAACCTGTGTTGGTTCAGTACAGAAGTGAAAACTGTCATGAATATAAATCGCTATAAATCGCTGGTTACGTTGGTTTATATTTAAACTTTGATTATTACTTTTATCTTGTCCTATTTAAAAATGAAATCTAAAATATAAAAAATAACATAAACATGATTATCTATAGTTTATTTATATTTTTAACAGTTTTCGCTTTTGTCGAGAGTCCCCACGACTGCTGTATTTTTTGTTTCTTAATTTTTGTATTTATTTTAAATCTTTATTTTATGTCATTTTCAGTAATGAAGGCTGGGGAGCAGCGTACAGTGCAGTAACTAGACTCTAACCTTAGATGGTGATTGTAAGCTGAGAAGGCTCTACTAGCACCTTTAACACCTTTAACTAGCAAAACTAGCTTTAGTTTTGTTTATATACTTACTTTCCAAAACCACTAAAGTAAAAGAAAAACGATACCAACTACAGAAAACTCGAGTTTAATAAATAGCAGTGCTTTCACGATACATTCAAAATTAAAAAGGTATAATGTAAATAAGTGAAGTTTAGGAGGGAGCTATATCTAAATAATATCTAAACAATAAATAAAAGTTTATACGAAACAAAAAAAACACAGCTGTGGCTTGGTAAATATTAACATTTCTCTCTAGTGTGTACAAAATACATGTCATTCACGCAAAAAAACTCTGTACCTACTGCGCATGCATCAAGATCCAGGTCATCGCTAAAGCCAAAAGCCTATCCTAATCCAAGTGCCACTGTCCTAATCAACCTTTATTTACGTAGAATTTTTGTTGGTAACTGTTTTGTAAACTGTTCATAAACTAAAAACAGAAAAAAATACAGGGATGTAACTAATATTTAAAAAGTTTGGTCCTGCAATACAAACCAAAGTAGCAAATTTAGTGGTGTATAGTAAACAATAATGTTGTTAGGAAGCGGGGTATTCATTTCAACGGATAGCTGGATAATTGAAGAGTAAACCTTGTTGATTGCGTCTTGAATAATTTCCATTACTACTACCAATGAGGTCATGCAAATTGAATTGCCAGAGCTCCGTTTGGGTTAAGTTTTAGCAGTTCAAACTCTATTCTAAGATCAGCAATTATAATGCAAGTTTACGATCAACATCAACGATTGCAAGTTTGGGGAGTGTTGAAAGGCAAATAAGTTATAGTTTTAAATTATTGTATTTGTACAAGCACTTTTGTTGGGTTTCGGTCGAAAAATGGGTTTAATTCTGTTTTCCGGAAAATATGACAAGGGTTGTATTCCTTGTTCCATTTATATGAACGTTTTTCAGGTTCACATGGAAACTCAGATAAATAAGTGTACCGTACTACATTTACTTACAGATTCATTTTATAAAAAGAGTTACATTTAACCTCAACAACCTTCTGTTTCTAATTTAACAAATTAATAACCTGCTTATAATACAAATAAGTTTGGTTGTCCAAGACTTTGAAACGAAGCAAGATACGTAGCTCTAGTTTACGCCATTCTGTTTCTCTTTTAATAAGCTTTACAATAGTGTTTACCATGGCCTACTTTTACATTTGATATTGTAAACCCCATCCCAAGCTCCCAGGGTCAGATATGTTAACAAATTTGTCCTGTTATGCAACACAAGATATATACAAAAATATGTTCAATAACAAAAATAATTAAAAGAGTTAATGAAACTTTATGAAAAATCTGTTACGAGGGAAATACGATATAGTTTTACTTCCTCACTATACTATAGTAGGTATGGAGAAAGTATAGTGATCGCAAAAAAAAACAATTTAGATTTTTGTGGAAATATCCGTTTTTGGGACCCCCTGAGTAAAAAAGTTTTTTTTTTTTTTTTTTTTTTACAAAATGTCTGTCTGTATGTATACAAAGCTAAAGAGAAAACTATTCGATCGATTTCGAACAAATTTGCACCGGACATGTCAATTAGGCCTGTATAGATGTCAATTAGGCCTGTAAAGTTTTGAACATTTTTTGAAAAACAACCTCCTTTTTGGCAAAAAAAACCCTAAAAATCAGTTATTATTTTTGTATAAAAAAACTTCTCTAACAAATTTGATCAAATTTGGCTAATTTGTAGCTCTTAATGTACTCTACCATATGCAAGAAACCGCATCTTTCTAAAAATTATCGTTTAGATAATAATAATAACGAATTTTTTAGGGTTTTTTGGCCAAAAAAGGGGTTGTTTTTCAAAATGTTTAAAAACTTTTTTCTTGCATCTATACAGGAATAATTGACATGTTTGTTGCAAATTTGTTCGAAATCGATCTAATTGTTTTCTCTCTTGCTAATAATAATAATGTTTATTAGTTACTCTCCTATTTTAATGAGGCTCTTACTTTAATGCAATTATGAACTCACAGTGAATCTGTTTAGTAAAGTATGTCCCAAAGTACTTTGTGAGAAAGTATGTCCCAATTTCCGGTACCTTTTATTAAATTTTGTATTTACAAGCACACTTTTATTGGGGCCTCTGTTTAAATATTAATCGTAAAGTTATGTTAAAAAAAATATTATTTGACAGTGTACAATAATGTTTATGTTATTTTTATTTTTTTGATTTCAGTTTTAAATAGGACAAGATTAAATAAATTCAAATTGTGTGCTTAAGACCACACGGGAGAAGTGTCAACTTGTTAACACAACATACGAAATGAATAAGCACAATGTCCATTTCAGAGGTATTACCAATTAAACTATATATTGTGATAATTTTAACGGGTTAAGCCAATGACGTAGGACAATCTGTTACACTTATATACCCAACTCAAATATATTAAACTAGCAATGCGTTCGTGGCCTAACCGGCTAAGGCTAGTATACCTTGATGGACTCTGCTAGTTCGAATCTCGGCAAGACTAAAACTTTTTTCAAACAGACGGATTCACATGTAGTAGAGCTTTTCAGAAAATGTGGGAAGGTAAAATTCGATTCACCGGCCAGCAAACATAGCGCCGAGGTGGGCCTGTAGAAGTTTTCACATCAAAAATAATAAAAATTTCTATTAAACCAAATGTAACCAACGATTTATATTGATAACAGTTTTCTTTTTTGTCGGCAGTCCAACGACTGCTTTCCTTTTTACTTTCTCACTGTACTATTTTTTTACAAAAAAACGGCTCTAACGATTTTGATAAAATTTTGCTTATTTGTAGCCCTTCATGTACCCTACCATATGCAAAAAACTGCATCTTTCTAAACATTCTCGTTTAGTTAATAATAATAAAAACTGATTTTTGGGTTTTTTTTAGGAAAAAGGGGATTGTTTTTCAAATATTTTCAAAACCTTTTTCTTGCATCTATACAGGCCTAATTGACATGTTTGGTGCAAATTTGTTCGAAATCGATCGAATAGTTTTCTCTCTAGCTTTAATAATAATATTTATGTTACTCTCTTACTTTAATTTATCCCCTCTCCTAATTTAATACAATTATGAAGTCACGGTGAATCTGTTTAATAATTTAAATAAGTTTGTTAGAATGTGTGTGCCAGATTCTGGTACCGTATATTTTATTAATAATTGTTTATATTTCTCGTGGATACGGAATAGCTTTACGTTAGTTCATTGGAAAATAAACTTTCAAACATTACGATGTTTAGTGTATAAGTTTACAAGAAACAAGCAGACTCTGTTCAACGTTATTTCGTACGGATAAGTTTGCAGAGTAGGGGGGGGGGGGGGGTTGACTTTGCCAACTACACATTAAGCGACAGAAATCGCCAATTCCAGACTTGCGCCCCACCTGAGACCTTTACAACGCTATTATATATAAGCACTATAAAGTCTGCAGGCAATTAGGTTAAAACTTGACTCGGGAACCTGTCTCCATCGTCGAGACTTGGGTAATAGTTCCAATTGCTTGGAGTTTACTAAGTATTCCTACAATACAATAAGCGAAGGAAGTCCTTACATTTGTCTTAGATAATTTCTATTGGAAATATGAGTTATTGATGCAGTGAGACCTAAAGTCGGGAGTGGTCATCGAGCACCGATCATGGTCCTCGGAACACGTTTTGGGAAGTCATCAAACACTGTCACGGAAACACTTTCAGGACGTGTTCTACTAGTGAAAATAAAGGAAAAAGTTTATATAAACATAGGTTCGGAAAAATTCGTTTTCAGATATCGTCCATTTTTTTTATTATTTTTTTTTTATTAATTGATATCTAGAGAACGGTTTGACTGATTAAGTTCAAACTTGGCATGCATTTTAATCTTACAATGATATATCTTAAGAAGAATAAGCGATTATATCCAATCATGCGTTTCAAAATGACGGCTGTTTGAAAATTTCTATGGTTTTTTGAAAACTGTCAAAACAATCGGATAATAGTTAGCTTATGTGTAATAATTGGTTTGTTCAACCCGGCATAATATACCAACACAGTAAACACAGCAATATTGCAGGCCTATGCATATATGCTGTCATAATCTTAAACTTAGCTGTTATCCTTCATCCGATTGTTTTGACAGTTAGGCCTGTTTCACACCTACCCGCCTGTCATGCAACCGACATCCAGCCGATATGTATCCGACGCCGACGTGAAATATACGACCGCCTTTTTATCGTTTACAAGACCACGACATTTGTCGGGCAAGTGTGAAAACAGTCGATACTCAGTAGACACTTCGTCCCGATTGTAGTGTATCGTTCACACGACAGCCGGGCAAGTGTGAAACAAGCCTTACACTATCCAATAAGAAATCAAAATGGCTACAAAAAAGTTTATACATTTTTTTTGTTAAAGTGTAACTTACGCTTTTTGAATAATTTAGGTTTGAAATATTCAAACAGCGGCCATTTTGAAACGCATCATTGGATAACATCTATTAGTTTTCTTGAGATAGATCATTGTTAGGTTAAATATCGTGCCAAGTTTGAACTTAATCAGACAAACCGTTCTATAGATATAAATTATTTTGCAAACAAATCAAATTGGCGGATATGTGGAAAACGAAGCATTTCCGAACCTACCTTTAGGAACGTGTTTCTTTATTTTCAGTAGTAGAACACGTCCTGAAAGTTTCTCCGTTTCTCCGTAAGACATCCTGTATACCTATGTGAATATTTATTTTTTTTTATATCAGCTAGGAGACAATTTCGTTTATTGTATTAGCCTTGTCAATACTTTTTACGTTTAGTTCTTTTAATATCATTTTTTACTTCTTAAAATTACTTTCCCAATATAATACATATCAAACTTATAAAAAAGAAAAACAATTAAATTATTCTATAGAATAAAAACGCCTTGCTTTAAGTAACTTGGAACTGCTGTAGTGGCCGCCATCTTGGATTTGTATCCCATAAGAGCAATGTTAATTTTAAAACCATTTAGTTCGTTTATTTTTTATCATACTATGTGTTTACAAGATCTCATTTTAACCAGTTAAAATACGTATACGTTTTGAGTTTCAAATTGTTTTAAATCCCGTTCATTTGTCACGTAATTGAAATTTATTAAGTACCAAGTTTGAACTTTTTTCCATACAAAATAAAAATGTATAATTAAAAGTGAATCGCAAGCCGGATCCAAAATTTAATAAAAAATAATCAGTTTTTATTCAGTACTCAATTACAAAAGATGGATTTATAAAATGGTTTTTAATGCGGCAGTGTCAAAGCGCACAGCTGTTAGAAATTGCACTATGGGATGAAGTGCTGGCACCGACGGTTGCTTTCCCTTTTACCGGAGCAGACCCTTAACATTTCATTTTTATATGCATTTCCCCTATCACTTCCTTAAGTTTATGTGGTAGACAGTTGTGTAGGATGGCCCCAGAAACTGCTGGTGACTTTGAAGTTTGAGAAAGCCTAAGTTTTAGAATGGTTAAATTGCGTGCTTCTATTGTATTGTATCCATATACCTGCCTATTGTGTAATTCTGTGTGAAACTTCGAACACAATGATAACACTCAAAATATAAATTGATGGAAATGTTAAAATATCAAGCTTTTTGAAAAGAGGGAGGCAATAATTTTGGAAGCTATCCTATTTGGTTCAAATTTTGATTTCTGAGTGGTTCAGACGAGTTAGTTAACCAATAAATCCAACAACTGGGGCACGTTTTTTTATAGGAAGTAAAAGTTTTAAAGATTTTTCGTAATATAATGACATAGGGGATTTTATCTTGGAAAATAAACATTGAAGATTATTCTGTAGATTTCGTTCCTTTATACGACCTTATATCTCGTCCGGTTCACTTAAAATTTATCAAAACTTAAAATACCATAAAAGTACTCGTTTCAAATCAACGAGGGGGATTTTACCGTAGGCAGCTTCTGTCCTGAGCCACTCCTAATTCATAAGCTGGCAGATCGAGGTTCCTTTCTTGTGCAAGAAAAGACTTGTAGAACAAAATTACCAACAATAACAAATTTAGAAAGTTTTGTAATTTTAACATTTTCAGTGTAACTTCTAAAACTGCGTGTTGGGAGTGATGTTATGTGGGATGAACATAACAGCTGCAACAGTACCTGAAGTTTCTAAATATACATTGATATCGTTAGGCATGGCAAGGAAAACCTTTAATGAACCAACAAGAGCTGTATAGTGCATAGACATCAAAGGCAAATGTATACATTGAACATAGAGATGATACCAGTGTAATTCAGTAACCTTATAGGACGTATTGGTATCAGATTGTACAAGGGGTCAACATACTGCTCGTGTGGGAATTACAACGGGCAAATTAATCGATTTAGACTTAGAAGCCTCGCTATTTCGCTCACAAATTTGAGAAATTTGCTCAAGTATATTTGGTTAGTTTATGTAACCATTATGGTGTAGTGGTAGATTATTTTAAAAGTATATATTCTGGCATATTTAAACCCGTTTCAAGATGGCGGAAATAAATGTACACTACTTAGGTGTTTTTGTTTTTATAGTATTTTCACTGGACGAGTTTATTCTTAAAACTAGAAATTAAAAATTATTCGACGATTCAGCAGAACCGCTTACTTGAGTTGAGCGAATTTTCAAAATGAAGTATACATGTTTTAGGCTTTCAACCAACTATTTGGGAAATTTATCTACTCACAAAGCTGCCTATGTGTACGAAATATATTAGTAGAATTTGTTTGCACCTGAGCCACCAGCCGCGGGAACTCGTGGAAAAACTCGTCGTTGGCCTCGCAACAGAAGATAGAGGCCCCCACGGAAAAATCTCCCACGTCAATTTGAACCGGGTATTTTTATGGTATTTTACGTTTTTATCGACTTTTGGAGAACCAAACGAGGTATAGTGTAAAAATACAAAATGTGCAGAATAATATCCTACATTTATTTGTCATATAACACCCCAAAAAGTTTGATTATAGTGCGAAAAATCTAAAAAACTGTTATTTCCGTGTTGCAGTCTAGAAGAAAATATTATTTATATATATATATTGGAAGGATGCCGGACCCGAAAAACTGAAAAGACCGCACAGTGTATAAATTCAGAAATTAAATGAATAAAACCTTACCTTTTATAACGTCAAGCTCCCAAAACAATTAATTGGCTGAGTTGTCCATTTACGAAGAAAAGGTAGTCTATTAAAACATCATATAAGTAACAACTTGTTTGTTTATTAAGCAACAAACAATTTTGAAAAAGAATAACAATTAATTTGTTATTAAAAAAAATATATTACGTGCCCTTTAGTCAAACAAATATTTTAAAATTGATACGCCCTTAGTTACAAAATTACAAATTATTTATGAACGAATACCCACCCTAAAACAAATTAAAAAACAAACCCTTTTGTTTAAGCTAAACTTGTTCTAAATTTAAAAATATAAAATTTTTAAAGACAAAAACAAAGTTTACATTTTTTTAACCTTATAGTTACAGAAAACACCATTTTCACAAGAAAAGATAATCACAGATCTTAATCTAACACACAAGATATTTTAAGTAAACTAGTTTATCGATAATTTTATTTTATACTTTTGTATACAACGTTGGCCAAAATCAAAAATAAATTTGGAAAATTAAACAAATATAAATAAATTTGTTAGAATCCCAACATGAATTTTGTGATATCACTATATAATAATAAATAAAAAAAGAAACAGGTTAATTTAATTTAGAAAAGAGCCCCTTGGGGGCTGTTAAAATCAAAAATGCTACAGCGTATTCCATCCAAGTTAATTATTAATTTAGGCCTAGTTATGTTTTAACAACAACAGTCAATACATTTAAATACAAATATTGAAATTTCAATTTTAATCCGAACAAATAGACAGCTTAACTAGACAGGTTTACATTCATTTAAATTCAACGTTTAAACTAAAGGCAGTTTTTGTAAATACGAAGTCACTGTATAAGTTTATAAATGCATAGGCCTTTCTAGAAAAGTTTATGACTGCAAGTTGTTTAAAAAAAAAAACACTGTTCGTAAACAGACCTTTCGTTGTATATATATTTTGAAGCATATTAAACTTTTAACCTAGTCACCAGATGTTACACTTTGTCAACTTCAACACTTTAATCGGCCTTTTAAGAAAATTTATGATTTTTTTGTAAACATTGTTCATAAATAGACCTTTACTTTGGTGATTTATATATATAGTTTTTAATGCTTATAATTTATTTAGTTTTTGTTTAAATGGTCCAGAAGATCTAGTTGAAACTGGCGAAACTGGGAGAAAACGGCGACCAGTTTAACACTGCATTGAAACAAAATTTATGAGTGAATAGCCACATGTTTAGGAGCACATGCTAAAATAGTTTTATGTTATTAACTTAGCACATTAAAGCTTTCTTAACCACTTTGTCTAAAGCATGTTGTTTTGAAAATGTTATACGCTTTAACTTAAAAATGAATTTAGGCAATTAAATGTTCATATTTAATCCTTAAACCAGTGCAAAACAGTTTCTTAATTTAGGCTATGTTCAAAAATTGTACGTTATGATAAAGCCTATTTGTCAATCACTTTAATTATATCTATATTCAAAATGAAGTAGTAATTTGGTGTATAGAATTGATATTGTTGATACGACAAAGATTGCTATATAATAATTACCCTTCTTTAAATATATGAAAATGCATGGATAACTCAGACATTTAGAAGGTTAAATCGAACAAATGTTAACTGACTCAAATGGAAAACACTGATTTTAATTTTTCATCACCTAACGAATAAATTGTAAATAAATGACATTGTGTCACCCATTTTACGCTGTAATTAAATATTTGAAACCATTCTAATACGCCCAACGCACACGTGCACACGTTCGTGGTTTTTCACGATGGAATCGAATGATCTAAGTTCGCTTCAGTTGTTAAAAGATGGTTCGTAGTATGGTGTATAATTTATGAATTATATTTAGTTGGCCGTGGCGTGCTGCCCTCCGGCGGTGGAAGGTCCAATTGTAGTGTTTTAGTTCATATCTCCAACTGTTAATTTTGTTAAACAGAGTAAGTTGTAATATATTTGTGTAGATTTTTTTTCTGTAGAATTTATTTGATGTAGCGACTTATGGACGTTACATCCGGTCAAAAAACGTGCTTCTGGTTTTTGGATTTTTGGCCAACGAACTCGTTTGAGCGACTTAGAAAACCTACGTGTGTACCAATGCGACGGTTAGAGTGCGAACACACTCACAGACACACACCCACATATATTTATATATATGATTTTCAATAACACCCCAAAATGTGTTTTGATGACCATGATCGGTGCTCATTTGCTTCTCTCGACTTTGGGTCGTACCATGAGGGCCACCGCAATAGCTCATTTTTCCTATGGAAATTTGCTAATAATTCGACGACGCAGCTGAACCGCTGACATGAGTTGAGCGAATTTCCAAAATTAAGTTTATATGATTTTATTGCTTCAACTAACCATTTGGGAAATTGGTCAACTTGCGTGTACGTAACTCATCAACCACGGCTCAAACGCTTCTTCGTTCCGCTCGCAGCAGAGAAACTCGACTAGTGAATTTGCACCTCGACCTTGTGACCTCGGAATTTCCACCGCTTGCTTCGCTCGCAGTGGTTTACATCCTAGCCGACGGCCTCGTAACATAAGCTGACCAACGATAAATCCTAGTGGATTTTAACCGACTACTTTTAAGGTTGTTTACGTTTTGATCGATTTTGGGAGAGCCAAACGAGCTTTAAGCTCGTGTAAAACAACAACATGTGTAGTATAATCTCATATATTTGTATTTTTACATACCACCCCGAAAAGTTTAATTTTAGTACGAAAAATACTTCCTCTCAAAAAAAGTGCTTTGCTGAATTGTTTTGGCTAACGAACTTGTCCGAGCCACTTAGACTACTAACATGTGTACCAAAAAAGGGCTAGGGGGGGGGGGGGGGGGGGGGCTAAGACGCACAAATTTTCTTGAAAACGTACTATTGGAAATTATCACAGCCTAGAAACAGAGCAAGAAAATCAAAGTGATACATACTATTGTAAATCCACCATTTACTTCAGAGCACTAGATGTTGTCATTGAAAGGCTAGTTGATCGGTTTGATGAACCATACTAGAACAAGCTGATGCTGTTGTTTGTTTGTTTGATTTAGATTTTGAACAATCAAAAATGGTTTTGGAATAGTATGGTGATGTTGGAAAAATAAATAGCTCTCTACTCAAAGCGAAATATCTATTGCTAAATACTGTACCTTGAGAAAAACAAGAAGGCGAAATTTTAAAAGAATGTTTAAACAAGAAACATTTACAAACTTATTCAAAGCTTTGAGAATTGCTGCAACCATTCCCATTAGCTCTGCGTCACACAAGAGGAGTTTCTCAGCAATGAGGAGAATAAAAATCTGACTGCGGACCTCAATGACCCAGGATAGGTTTTCAAAACTCGCACTTCTATATATAGAACTAGAGGAAAAACCTGCGAGTTCAGCACGCTAATCCATTTGGAACCTTCTATACACATAATCATGCTACGTTTTCTTTATAATAAAGGTAGAGGATAAATAATAACCCCAAAGCTAAGATTATAAATAATATTAAACATTCAAAATAAATTATTTCGTATATTTATAACAGCAGTTATAATAAAAGTCAATAGAACCGGCAAGGCTAAGGTCTACACTTAAATAAAAATCAAACCTAAAGGTTAGACATACGAATAATTGCTTCAAAGTTTGAAATCGTTAATGGAAATATTAGAGCAAACTGCTGTTTTATCTGTTATTTTATTTAATTGGTTGATATGGTAATGAATGTAAATATATGTGTTGGTTCATCAGTCTAGGCCTAACCTAACATTTTTTTCGACTAAATTTACAAATATAAAAAAAAAAATTTTCAAAATGAATTATAGCATATGTTACTCAGGGATAGTGTAGCTTTTTATTAGTAAAACTATTTGTTCAATCGGTTCAGTAGTTCCAGAGATTACCCCTTACATACAAACAAACAAACAATTTACCACCTTATAATATTAGTATAGAAAAAGGACGGTTGAGAGAAAACATAAGCAGTCAGGGTGTTGTCGAAAGATTTGCTCTTAAACCAAGAAGATTACAATTAAAATATTCCTTTGCCTACCTTTCAGTTTTAGGGATGATAGAATTTTATTGTAATTTTACTGATTTTTTTTATAATAAGTGTGTAATATTGCTTATGCATTTAGTGTGTAATATTGCATACGCATTTAGTGTTTAATATTGCATATACATTTAGTGTATAATATTGCATATGAATTTAGTGTATAATATTGCATATGCATTTAGTGTGTAATATTGCATATGATTTTAGTGTGTAACATTGCATATGCTTTTAGTGTGTAACATTGCATATGCGTTTAGTGTGTAATATTGCATATACATTTAGTGTGTAATATTGCATAT